>BSBK01006419.1:0-75000 GCA_027943335.1 Chamaecyparis obtusa
CATATTAAACCCTCTTGAATTTGTATTATATTAAAAAATATTTTTCATTATTCGTAAGTGTAGGTTTGATACAATGCATCTTTAGGTAATGTTTTCATCTTTTAAGTGAAAAGTTCTCATGTTATACAAAGACCTAGTTGGAACATAATCATAGCTACTTTTAATTTATGTTTATTTTGGAAATTATATGGGAGGGTACCAAATGTAGAAGTTTCAGGGAAGGGTAGAAAATAAAAAATCTATTATGTATTCTACCTACCCGTAGAAACCAATTATATGCTTTGGCCAAATCTCATTTTCATATGTATTTTCTATATGTTCATTAATGACTCATACCCCTTCCACATCAGTGTTTAGTTCTATATTTTCATATGTGAAGTATAGTTAGTTACACTATTGCACAAAAATTATCCGATCCACCCTGAGTTGCTAGGCTTCATGGACAAGGTTAGTGCACTCAACGTGATAAGTTGAGAACCAAGGGAGATAACCTCTATGTAGTTGGATGCTAAAATCTCTTGAAACACACTTGTGCCTTGAGCATAATAGATATAAATTTATTTGATGGTTAAAGGAGACAAAGATTTGTACATTACATTCTATTTCATGTATTTATGATTTTGACATTCATGGTCCACTTGTATCAAAATGTTGTAATTTGAAGTTATATAATTTTTGTATTTTACTTGATGTACTTGATATACTTATCTCATTGTATGCTAATGTACTCACAAGAAGGTCAACATTTCCTTTCATTATTTATGTGACTTATTCAACAAGTTAGTCGAATTATTTGCAAATGATTAAGTTTTAATATTTCTTACTTGGAAATTTTGGACTAATTTAAATGAAATCTCTCTGACTTATCAATATGTTAAGAGACCTTTCTATTCTTTCTATTAATTTGCATATGTATTGTGTATTAAGACAAAATGATCCTTGCATGTGGTATCAAAGCGAGGTTAAACTCTAGGACCTTGGTCTACATGTTTGCTAAAAGTTGTGAATTTTCTCAGTGTAGGATTTGATCAGTTACCATGTAGATGAAAAAAAATAATAAGACTAGATCTAGCAATGGTCCTAATGATGAGTTTAATCCAAGATTAGATCAAATCCTTGATATTTTTCCTGAGCAAGGGGCCCTATTATAGAAATAGGGTATTTACATGGATCACCTAGAGAATGATGTGAGGGGTGTTCGAGATGAAAACCCCCATAATGACTAAAAAACAAGGTGGGAAGAGGATTAGAGGGTGAAGGCTCAATGAAAACAAGAGGGGGATAGGAGGAGTGAAGTGATTCTAAAAAGGGATGCTTATCTTAGGGCTGCAGGGATAGTAAATAATTAGGGGTAGGATTGCAAATTGGCTTTGTAGACACCTCAAGAAGGTCATTCCTCCTACCTATAATGGTAAAAATATAGGTGATGTGTAAAAGGCTTGGATCATAGCGATGGAGAAGTATTTTTTCATTCGGAACCTTTTAGGGGAATCTCATGCAATGCAAGGCACTTACCACCTTACTAGGAAGGTTGAATCATAATGAGAGAATGAGAGAGAAGAGAAATAATTACAACCTACAGAAAGTAGTTGCGAGGTGTTCTTGCATCTTTTCTACAAAAGGTGGTTGCCTCAGTTAGAATTTAATAGGAAAATGAATGAGCTTTAGAACCTGATTATGAGTGTCTTGACAGTAACATAATATGACAAGAATTCTTGTCATTTACTAAAATATGTACCTCAATATAAGAAGCATGAGGGATTTAAAATTATCAAGTTCATCTTAGGTTCTCTACCTGAAGTGGGAACAAATGTTGATATGAAAAACCTAGACATAATGGACTTAGCTTTTGAAAATACCATCAATGAAGAACAAAAACTACAAAATATTCTTGCAATTACTAGGAGTCAAAGACCTAGCACTTTCCACGATTACAATAAGAGAAAATTTTAACAGAGGTAAACAGAATAGAGGAGGACACCATCAGATCTAAAATATGAGGGAAGACAAAAAGGGAATTATAGTAGGAATTCCAATAAGAACGACAAGAATCAAAACCAAAATCAAAACAAGGGTAACAATTCAAACAATAATAATAGGAAAAGTAATAGGAGGAATATGCCTGAGGATAGATAGGGAGCCATAGATGGCTATTATGTATGTCAGGGTGATCATTAGCTAGATCATGTCCTCAATATTCAAAAATTAGAAATGGAAAAGATTAAAAGGTACATGCACAACATCATATCCATGCAATAGTTGACTACAAACAAGCTAAATTCAAAGTTACTTCTATGTAGTTGGCTCGTAAACTCTTTGGACATAATATTTCTATTTTAATTGATAGTGGAGTCACTGAGTTCTTTTTAAATCCCAGAGTTTCATCTATATTACCTATTAGAGATATATTTATGTATAAACCTTGGATAGTTGAGGATGGAAATATGATTTAATGGAGGGTGGAGAAATGTCTATCTTGTAGTGAATTCGATCTTGCAAGCTTTGAAATGTAAGTAAACCTATATGTAGCCTCGTTAGGTTCATATGTTATGATTTGGGGTACAATTGATTAATAAAACATAAGATAATTTTTAATTGTAGAGACAAATAAGTTGAATTCATTGATGATATACAAAATCCTATAGAGATAAGGGGTGTGAAGAAGCCCATTGAACTAAGACAAATCTCAACAATGCAACTAAAGAAATCTCATAGGAAGGCATGCATGATCTATGTAGTGCATGTTAAATATTTAGCTAGAACTCCTCCCTCAATTGAAAACTATCTTATTTGTAGGAATTTCGTATGTCTTTCTAGAGGAATTGCCTAAATTTCCTCCAAAAATAGATTTTGATTTATCTATTGATTTTTTTCCTATAACTAAGCCACAATATAAGCCTTCATACAAAATGACCACAATAGAGTTATATGAATTAAAGGTGCGACATGAGGAGTTATTGGATGAAGGCTTCATTTTCCCTAGTGTATCACCTTGGAGAGCCCTTGTGATTTTTTTTTAAGAAGAGAGATGACACCTTATGATTATGTATTGATTATAGGATACTTAATAAAGTATCCATTAAAAAAAGATGCCCTCTCCCTCAGATAGATGAACTATTCAATCAAATGAAAGAAGTTATAGTGTTCTCAAAGATTTATATTAGATCAAGATATCACCATCTTTGAATAAAGGAGGACATATCAAAAATGAAATTATTGACATGCTACAGGGACTATGAATTTTGTGTCCTACCTTTTGATCTAATGAATGCCCCCAACAACTTTATTAAATTTGATAAACAATGTTTTTATAGACTGTGTGAATGATTTTTTTTCAATATTCATTGATGATATATTGATTTAGTTGAAGAAAATGGAGGACCATAAAGAATATTTTTGGATAGTCTTACAATGTCTAAGAGACTTGAAATTTTATGGTAATTTATATGAGCGTTCTTTTTATCAGAAAGAGCTACAATGTTTGGATTACATTATCTCTATAGATGGAATTACAATTGGACCTAGAAAGATAAAGGCTATTGTAGAATGGCCAACTCCTTAGAATGTAAGGGAAGTTAAAATTTTCATTGGACTAATTGGATATTAGAGGAAATTTATGGAGGGTTTCTCCAAAATTGTACCACTAATTACATACACTTAGAGGAAAGAGAAGAGATATGAAAGGATAATTGGATGTGAGAGGGATTTTATATTTTTAAAAGAGAAAAAAGCATCTTACCCTATCTTTATTATACCTAATCCCAATGGATAGTTTACTATAATCACATTTGCATTGGCTAAAGGTTTGGATAGTGTATTAATGAAAAATGGTCAAGTATGTTACTATGAGTCCAAAAAAATGAAACAACATGAACTTTATTATGCACCCCATGATTTATAATTGGTTTTGATAGTACATGCCTTGTAGATGTGGATGCATTACCTATTGGGTATGTCATTTGAGTTGAAAATAGATCACATGTGACTCAGTTTTATTTTCTCACAACCTAATCTCAATGATAGATAGAGATGATGGTTAGAGTTTCTAAGAAAATATGACTTTGGCATAGAGTATATCATACATAAATAGAAAAGAGTAGAAGATTCTCTTAATAAAATGAGGCATCTAGTAGTTGTCTCTGTTACCAGGACACACCCAAGGGAACAGGTTTAAAAAATTAATGAAGGGTGCTCCCCCTAATACCACAAGCACATAACCGAAATAGAGAAACAACAACAATAATATGCAAGAACAGAAAATTGGCTTCTTATTATCTCCACAAATGTGGAATTAAAAACTTTCAGAATCACAATATGAAAAGCCACATGGGCATTCCCTTACAATATTTTGTAGGACAAAGCCTCGAATCAATACCCAGATCTACTACCCAGAACTGCCCTAGACAACACTACGGGCCTTCTTTATATAGGCAATTTCCACCGCCCGAGAAGGTTTTAGAAATTTAGCCCTTAGGGCCGACCAAACTTAGAATTATTTTATTTTACAATTTATTACATCAAAGTCGGCTCAAAATGAGTTTTGAAACCCAAACAGAAATTTTGAAGAAAAATTATTTTTTGCCATTTCAGGTGACCCAACTTCCAAAGACCATAACTCATCGCCCCTTGACCCGATTGGCTATTATAACCCCATTCTGGAAACACCATGAAGCACTCTACAGGCTTGACCCATGCAAAGTGCCCATCACCCAAGTTTTCAACCTCATCTAGGGCCTCTAAAGCTTTCAAAACTGAGTTCAAAGTTTCTGTACCCTACTGCCAATACCAAAAATCTTCAATATCTTCAAAACTACACCTGATCTAGCCATGAAACTTTGCTGGCAGGCTGATATGAATGAGATGAACCTCCATATGTAAAATCAGATATTCCAAGATTGTAAGACCAACTTACTAAAAATAGCAAGTTTCCACAAATAGCAACTCTGCACAAGATAGCCCTTATTGAATACAAAAACAAATATATTTTTGGGTGATGCAAGATTTCTCTTACATCCAGGATGCTCTTGCATCAGAAACCTGGGGTAGTTTGAGAAGTGACCCTGTCACGACTCAGGTGTGCAGAGGAAAACCAAGATGGTTAACCTCCTCCTTTGTTAGCCATGATGAATCTTCAACAGGTCATCCTTTCCATTTGACCAAATACTCTTCATATGTCATGTTCCTTGTACTTCTGCCAACATGACTGTTGAGTATGTCTTCAATCTCCTTGATATCTAAATTGGTTACTGGAATACTCCACTGTGCTGCTGCAACCTCATCTTCAACACCTCCTTCATGATATTCTGTCAAATCTGAAATGTTAAACACTGGTGAAATACTGAGCTCAGTAGGAAATCCTACCTCATATGCATTTCCTGAATCATGCTTCTTCAGTATCTTACATGGTCTAAACTTCTTCATTTTCAACTTGTTATATGTACCAACTAGAAACCACTCCTTTCGTAAATGAACCATGACTTCATCCCCAACCTAAAATTCCTTATGCCTCTTTTTCTCATCTGCCGTAGTCTTATACTGCACATTCATCTTGGTCATATGCTTCGTCACCTCCTTATGGATGTTCTTCAAATGTTCTGCAAAATCCTCAGCTTCAGCATAACTTATTTCTCCTTTATCTATCTTTCTCAACTCAGATGCATTTCTTGGAATACTTCCATATACAATCTGGAATGGTGATTTAGCAATGCTCATGTTGATAGAATTATTGTATGCAAATTCTGCCTGTGGTAAAATCAAATCCCATCCCGTTGGCTTATCTCCAACCAAACATCTCAATAGATTTCCCAAACTTTTATTCACCACCTCTATTTGTCCATTAGTCTGTGGATGATGTGATGAACTGAACTTCAAATCTATCTTCAACTTCTTCCACAATGTCCGCCAGAAATATCCAACAAACTTAGTATCTCGATCTGAAACTATGGTCTTTGGAAAACCATGTAGTCTCACCATTTCTCTGAAAAACAATTCTGCTAAATGAACAACATCATTAGTCTTCTTGTAGGGAATGAAATGTGCCATCTTCAAAAACTGTCAACTACTAGAAAAATTGAATCATGTCCCTGTTGTGTCCTTGGTAAACCAAGAACAAAGTCCATACTGATATCCTCCCAAGGCTTCTCTGGTACAGGAAATGGCTGATACAACCATATATTCTGCTTTACTCCTTTTGTCATCTGACATACTCTGCAACTCTATACAAACTTCTTAACATCTTGTTGCAACTATGGCCAATAATAATTTTCACTAACCAAAGCAAGGGTTTTATCTCAACCAAAATGTCCAGCCAATCCTCCGCTATGCTTCTCCTTGATGAGATTCTCCCTCATAGAACTTCATGGAATGCACAATTGACTCCCTCTGAATAGCATATCATCCTGGATGATAAAATCCAACCATTTCCTCTTGTCTAGAGTAACAGGTTCTTTACAAGCTTTCCAAGCTTCACCAAAATAAGGATCCTCTGGATATAAATTATTGAGTTCCTTGAACCCAACCACTTCAATCTACATCTCTATCAGCAATAGTTGCCTTCTTCTAAGAGCATCCGCAACCCTATTAGACTTTCCACTCCTGTGTTTCAAAACAAATGTATAACTCTGCAAAAACTCAACCCATTTCAAATGCCTCTGATTCAACTTTCCTTGACTATTCAAATATTGCAAAGCTTGATGATCAGTATACAAAACAAACTCTTTAGGAAGCAGATAGTGTCTCCACTTCTTCAATGCCTGAACTATAGCATAAAATTCCTGATCATAAATAGAATATTTTCTCTTGGCATCATTTAACTTCTCACTGAAATAAGCAATAGGTTTACCTTCTTGGCTCATAACAGCTCCTATTGCAGTACCACTAGCATCACAATCTACTTGAAACATCTTATTAAAATCTGGAAGTGCCAAAATAGGTTGTTCTGTAACTTTTTGTTTCAACAATTGAAAACTTTTTTCTGCCTCATTAGTCCACTTAAACTCTTTTCTATCCCCTCTCATTGTTTCAGTCAAGGGTCCACAAATACTGCTAAAATTTTTGATAAACTTTCTATAAAAGCTATCCAAACCATGAAAAGATCTTACCTCAGTAGAACTCCTTGGAGTAGGCCATTCAAGGATAGCCTGTAACTTCTCTAGGTCCATTTTTAGACCTTCTGCTGAAACTACAAATCCCAAATAAACTAACTCTTTCTTCACAAAACTGCACTTCTTCAAATTAATCAACAATTTCTCATCTCTCAACTTCTCAAACACCATATGAATATGCATCATATGTTCCTCCAATGTCTTGCTACAAATCAAAATATCATCTAGTTAAACAATGACAAACTTATCTAGAAATTCTTTGAGGACCTCATTCGTGAGCCGCATGAAAGTGCTCGATGCATTGGTTAGCCCAAAAGGAATGACTAACCACTCATATAGTCCTTCCTTTGTCTTGAAGGCAGTCTTCCATTCATCTTTGAGAAATACATAGCCCCACTCAAACAATCTATAATATCATCCATTCATGACAATGGAAATGTATACTTGATTGTGATCTTTTTTATTGCTCTGGAATCTATACACATCCTCCACTCTCCATTCTTATTTGGTGCTAATACCACTGGTACAGTACAGGGACTCAAACTCTCTCTTATCAACCCCTTCCGCAATAACTCATGTACTTGTTTGTTCAACTTTTCACTTTCTGCTTGTGTCAATCTGTGTGCTGCCTTGTTTGAAAAACTGGCTCCTGAAGTCAAATCCATCTAATGACTGATCTTCCTTACCGGTGGTAATCCATCAAGTACATTATCAGATACAATATCCTGAAACTCATTCAATAAATCTACAACCTCTATAGGTACATCCTTCTACTTCTTCTTTACCAACTTTTGGAATTAAAGAAAAACACACATGCTCATGCCTCATACCATCTAGGAATTTTCTTCTATCAACAAATGTTATTCTTGCATTACCACATACCTTTTCTTCGGTCTCCTTCAATGGCTTTAGCTTATGTCATACTCCATCCTTTGTCAGGGAATAGGTATTCACATGACCATCGTGTACAACATATCTGTCAAACTACCATGGTCTACCCAACAACATATGACAAGCATCCATAAAGATGATATCACATAGTACCTCATCTTGGTACCCGTCAATCTTAAACTTTACCAGGCACTGTTCACTGACTATGACCTTGTGGTCATCCTGCACCTAGGCAAACCGATATGGATGTGGGTGTTTCTATCTCTTGAGCTTCAACTTTGTCACCATCTCTTCTAACACCAAATTGTCAGTGCTTCCACTATCGATAATCACATCACAACATTTACCCTCACACTTGCATCTAGTGCGAAACAGGCTCCTCCTTTGTTTAGGTTCATTATCACCACTCAACAAGACTTTTCTGTTAATTAGCATTTCTTCTCTTTCAGCATCTTCAGAATTTGATGATCTAGCATCTTCATCTACATGTGCAACTCTGGCCTAGCCTTAGTTTATCTTATCTATTCTGCCTTGGTGCAAAGGACATTCAAATGCCCTATGACCTTATTCACCACAGTGAAAACATGTTCCACGGAAGCCTCCTCTTCTAGATCCTTGTCCTCTTCCTCTTCCTCTCTGATCTCTATTACTCTGATCCTGGAAATAATTAGAATTATTTCCTCTCTAGTTCTGACTGCTACTGGCCTCATCCTTCTTTTTTGGATCTTCATTTTGGCCACCATATAACCGTCCACCATGACCTCTTCCATTTTGTCTGCTCTCAAACTTCTTGTTCAGCTTTTCTTCTACTTTTAGGGCAAACTGGTATGCCTCCTCAATACTGTTCATTCGAACTAGATTCAACTTCTCCTGAATGCTTTGCCTTAGCCCATTAAGGTATTAGGCAACTTTCTCCTTATCAGCTTCTGCATGGCCTATTCTGATGAGGAGTCGATAAAACTCCTCTATATACTCCTAAACAAATCTTCCTGCTTGTTTCAAACTTTGCATTTTCTTTAGTAGGTCAAGCTCATAATTAACAGGAATGAACTATCGCTTCAATTTATCCACCATCCGATCGCATCTTGTGATTTTTATCTTTCCCTCTTCTATTTCACTCCAGTTGAATTTCTTACCACCAGATCTTCGCATGATGATGCAGGAGCATCCTGGGAGTAAGAGCAATCTTGCATCACCCAAAAATATTTATATTTTTGTATTCAATAAGGCTATTTTATGTAGAGTTGCTATTTTATGGAAACTTGCTATTTTTAGTAAGTTGGTCTTACAATCTTAGAATGTCTGATTTTACATATGGAGGTTCATCTCAGTCATATCAGCCTGCCAGCAAAGTTTCATGGCTAGATCAGGTCTAGTTTTGAAGATATTGAAGATTTTTGGTATTAGTAGCAGGGTACAAAAAGTTTGAACTCAGTTTTGAAGGCTTTAGAGGCCCCAGATGAGGTCAAAAAATTGGGTGACAGGCGCTTTGCGCGGGTTAAGCCTATAGAGTGCTTCGTGGAGTTTCTGAAATGGGGTTATAATAGTCAATCGGGTCAATTGGTGATGACTTATGGTCTCCAAAAGTCAGGCCACCTGAAATGGTGGAAAATAATTTTCCTTCAAAATTTATGTTCGGGTTTCAAAAGTTATTTTGAGCTGACTTTGATGTAATAAACTGAAAAATAAAATAATTTTAAGTTGGGTCGGCCCTTAGGGCTAAATTTTTGGAACCTTCTCAGGCAGTGGAAATTACCTATATAAAGAAGGCCCATAGTGTTGTCTAGGGCAGTTCTGGGTAGTAGATCTGGGTATTGATTCGAGGCTTTGTCCTATAGAATATTGTAAGGGAATGCCCATGTGGCTTTGCATATTATAATTTTGAAAGTTTGTAATTCCACATTTGTGGAGATAACAAGAAGCCAATTTTTTGTTCTTGCATATTACTATTGTTGTTTCTCTATTTCTATTATGTGCTTGTGGTATTAAGGGGAGCACCCTTCATCAAGTGGTATCAAAGTAAGAGTTCTTGAGTGTGTAAATAGATCACCGACTATGAGGTAGTTTGCACTAGGACCGTGGTTAGGGTTTCAGCGCGCATCGCGAAAATGCCTCCACGAAGAGAATGTGGTAGAAGAGCTGGTGCTGTGACACCTGAGGTTAGAGAGCTACAGAGACAAGTGCGAGGATTGAAAGAAGAGATTCGTAGAGGAATGAATTTTAATGTTAGAGATGAAAGCGAGGATGAAGCCGAAGAAGAATATCAAGAAGGAGAAGCTAAAATTGTGAACCAAGATGAAGAAAGATTTTTTCACGTGATTTCTAAGATTGGAAAAAGACCTAAGATTGAGGTTCCTACATTTTTTGGAAATCTTAACCCAGAGGAATTGATCAATTGGATCAATGAATGTGAAGAATATTTTGAGTATGAAGATGTTGAGGATCCTGATAGGGTCAAGTTTGCGAAGGCCAGATTGAAAGGTCACGCGAAGATCTAGTGGCAAGAAATTCAATTGGAGCAAAATAGAAGAGAGAAAGATAAAATCATAAGATGGGATCGGATGGTGGATAAATTGAAGCAACAGTTCATTCCTGTTGATTATGAGTTTGACCTACTAAAGAAAAATGCAAAGTTTGAAGCAAGCAGGAAGATCTATTCAGGAGTATACAGAGGAGTTCTATCGACTCCTCATCAGAATAGGCCATGCAGAAGCTGATAAGCAGAAAGTTGCCCGATACCTTAATGGGTTAAGGCCAAGCATTCAAGAGGAGTTGAATCTGGTTTGAATGAATAGTATTGAGGAGGCATACTAGTTTGCCCTAAAAGTAGAGGAAAAGCTGAACAAGAAGTTTGAGAGAAGACAAAATGGAAGAGGTCGTGGTGGACAGTTATATGGTGGCCGAAATAAAGATCTAAAAAAGAAGGATGAGGCCAGTAGCAGTCAGAATAAGAAAAGAAATAATTCAAATCATTTCTAGGATCAGAGTAATAGAGATCAGAGAGGAAGAGGAAGAGGACAAAGATCTGGAAGAGGAGGCTTCTGTGGAACATGTTTTCACTGTGGAGAAGAAGGTCATAGGGCATTTGAATGTCCTCAGTGCCAAGGTAGAATAGACAGGAGAAATGAAGGTCAGGCTAGAGTTGCACATATAGATGAAGATGCTAGATCCTCAAATTGTAAAGATACTGAAAGAGGAGAAATGCTAATTAACAGAAGAGTCTTGCTGAGTGGTGAGAATGAACCTAAACAAAGGAGGAGTCTATTTCGCACTAGATGCAAGTGTGAGGGTAAATGCTGTGATGTGATTATCGATAGTGGAAGCACTGACAATTTGGTGTCAGAAGAGATGGTGACAAAGTTGAAGCTCAAGAGACAGAAACACCCACATCCATATTAGATTGCCTGGGTGTAGGATGAGCACAAAGTCATGGTTAGTGAATAATTCCTAGTAAAGTTTAAGATCGGTGGGTACCAAGATGAGGTACTATGTGATATAATATCTATGGATGCATGTTATATGTTGTTCGATAGACCTTGACAGTTTGATAGATGTGCTGTACATGATGGTCATGCGAATACCTATTCCCTGACAAAGGATGTAGTGCGACATAAGCTAAAACTATTGAAGGAGACCAAAGAAAAGGTATGTGGTAATGCAAGAATAACATTTGTTGATGGAAGAAAATTCCTAGATGGTATGAGCCATGAGCATGTGTGTTTTTCTTTAATTCTAAAAGTTGGTAAAGAAGAAGTAGAGGATGTACCTATAGAGGTTGCAGATTTGTTGAATGAGTTTCAAGATATTGTATCTGATAATGTACCTGATAGATTACCACCGGTAAGGAAGATCAGTCATCAGATGGATTTGATTCCAAGAGCCAGTTTGCCAAACAAGGCAGCGCACAAAATGACACCAGCAGAAAGTGAAGAGTTGAAGAGACAACTACACAAGTTATTGCAAAAGGGGTTGATTCGAGAGAGTCTGAGTCCCTATGTTGTACTAGCAGTATTAGCACCAAAGAAAAATGGAGAGTGGAAGATGTGTACAGATTCTAGAGCAATAAACAAGATCATAATCAAGTATAGGTTTCCATTGCCACGAATGGATAATATTATAGATTGTTTGAGTGGGGCTATGTATTTCTCAAAGATAGAACTGAAGAGTGGATATCACTAGATTCGAATCAGAGAAGGAGATGAATGGAAGACTACCTTCAAGACAAAGGAAGGACTGTATGAGTGGTTAGTCATTCTTTTTGGGCTAACCAATGCACTGAGCACTTTCATGCGACTCATAAATGAGGTTCTGAAATAATTTCTGGGTAAGTTTGTCATTGTTTACCTAGATGATATTTTGATTTTTAGCAAGACATTAGAGGAACATATGATGCATATTTGTATGTCATTTGAGAAGTTGAGAGATGAGAAATTGTTGATTAATTTGAAGAAGTGTAGTTTTGTGAAGAAAGAGTTAGTGTATTTGAGATTTATAGTTTCAGCAAAAGGTCTAAAAATGGACCCAGAGAAGGTACATGCTATATTTGAATGGCCTACTCCAAGGAGTGCTACTGAGGTAAGATCTTTTTATGGTTTGGCTAGCTTTTACAGAAAGTTTATCAAAAAATTTAGCAGTATTTGTGGTCCCTTGACTGAAACAATGAGAGGAGATAGAAAAGAGTTTAAGTGGACTAATGGGGCAAAAAAGAGTTTTTAATTGTTGAAACAAAAAGTTACAGAACAACCTATTTTAGCACTTCTAGATTTTAATAAGGTGTTTCAAGTAGATTGTGATGCTAGTGGTACTGCAATAGGAGCTGTTATGAGCCAAGAAGGTAAACTTGTTGCTTATTTCAGTGAGAAGTTAAATGATGCCAAGAAAAAATATTCTGTCTATGATTAGGAATTTTATGCTATAGTTCAGGCATTAAAAAAGTGGACATTATCTGCTTCCTAAGGATTTTGTTTTGTATACTGATCATCAAGCGTTGCAATATTTGAATCGTCAAGGAAAGTTGAATTAGAGGCATTTGAAATGGGTTGAGTTTTTGCAGAGTTATACATTTTTTTTGAAACACAGGAGTGGAAAGTCTAATAGAGTTACGGATGCTCTTAGCAGAAGGCAACTATTGCTGACAGAGATGTATATTGAAATGGTTGGGTTCACAGAACTCAAGAATTTGTACTCAAAAGATTCTGATTTTGGTGAAGCTTGAAAAACTTGTACAGAACCTGTTACTCAAGACAGGATGAAATGGTTGGATTTTATCATCCAAGATGATATGCTATTCAAAGGGAGTCAGTTGTGTATTCCATGAAGTTCTATGAGGGAGAATCTCATCAAGGAGAAGCATAGTGGAGGATTGGCTGGACATTTTGGTCGTGATAAAACCCTTGCTTTAGTTGGTGAGAATTATTATTGGCCGCAATTGCAGTAAGATGTGAAGAAGTTTGTATAGAGTTGTAGAATATGTCAGATGGCGAAAGGAGTGAAGCAAAATATAGGGTTGTATCAACCATTACCTATACCAGAGAATCCTTGGGAGGATATCAGTATGGACTTTGTTCTTGGTTTACCGAGGACACAGTGGGGACATGATTCAATTTTTGTATTAGTTGACAGATTTTCAAAGATGGCACATTTCATTCCCTACAAGAAGACTAATGATGTTGTTCATGTGGCAGAATTATTTTTCAGAGAAGTGGTTTTCAGATCGGGATACTAAGTTTATTGGATATTTCTGGTGGACATTGTGGAAGAAGTTGAAGACAGATTTGAAGTTTAGTTCATCACATCATCCACACACTGATGGACAGACAAAGGGGGTGAATAGAAGTTTGAGAAATCTGCTGAGATGTTTGGTTGGAGATAATCCAACAGGATGGGATTTGATTTTACCACAGGTAGAATTTGCATACAATAATTATATCAACAAGAGTACTAGTAAATCACCATTCCAAATTGTATATGGAAGTAGTCCAAAAAATGCATCTGAGTTGGGAAAGATAGATAAAGGAGAAATAAGTAGTACTGAAGCTGAGGATTTTACAGAACATTTGAAGAACATCCATGAGGAGGTGAGGAAGCATATTACCAAGATGAATGTGTAGTATAAGACTAAGGCAGATGAAAAAAGGAGGCATAAGAAATTTTAGGTTGGGGATGAAGTCATGGTTCATTTGTGGAAGGAGCGGTTTTCAGTTGGTACATATAACAAGCTAAAAATAACGAAGTTTGGACCATGTAAGATACTGAAGAAGCATGATTCAAGAAATGTATATGAGGTAGGATTGCCTACTGAGCTGAATATTTCACTAGTGTTTAACATTTCAGATTTGACAGAGTATCATGAAGGAGGTGTTGAAGATGAGGTTGCAGCAGCACAGTGGAGTATTCCAGCAACTAGTTCAGATATCAAGGAGATTGAAGACATACTGGACATTCATGTTGGCAGAAGCACAAGGAACATGACATATGAAGAGTATTTGGTCAAATAGAAAGGATGACCTGTTGAAGATTCATCATGGCTAACAAAGGAGGAGGTTAACCATCTTGGTTTTCCTCTGCACACCTGAGTCGTGACAGGGTCACTTCTCAAATTACCCTGGGTGTCTGATGCAAGAGCATCTTCGGTGTAAGAGCAATCTTGCATCACCCAAAAATATTTATGTTTTTGTATTCAATAAGGGCTATCTTGTGCAGAGTTGCTATTTGTGGAAACTTGCTATTTTTAGTAAGTTGGTCTTATGATCTCGAAATGTCTGATTTTACATATGCAGGTTCATCTCAGTCATATCAGCCTACCAGCAAAGTTTCATGGCTAGATCAGGTGTAGTTTTGAAGATATTGAAAATTTTTGGTATTGGCAGCAGGGTATAGAAACTTCAAACTCAATTTTGAAGGCTTTAGAGGCCCTGAATGATGTTGAAAATTTGGGTGACAGGCGCTTTGCGTGAGTCAAGCCTATAGAGCACTTTTTGGTATTTCCAGAATGGGGTTATAATAGCCAATCGGGTCAATGGGTGATGACTTATGGTCTTCGGAAGTTGGGTCACATGAAATGGTGGAAAATAATTTTTCTTCAAAATTTCTGTTTGGGTTTCCGAACTCATTTTGAGCAGACTTTGATGTAATAAATTGAAAAATAAAATAATTCTAAGTTTGGTCGGCCCTAAGGGCTAAATTTCTAGAACCTTCTCAGGTGGTGGAAATTGCTTATATAAAGAAGGCCCATAGTGTTGTCTAGGGAAGTTCTGGGTAGTAGATCTGGGTATTGATTCGAGGCTTTGTCCTATAGAATATTGTAAGGGAATGCCTATGTGGCTTTGCATATTGTGATTCTGAAAGTTTGTAATTCCACATTTGTGGAGATAATAAGAAGTAAATTTTTTGTTCTTGCATATTATTGTTGTTGTTTCTCTATTTCGGTTATGTGCTTGTGGTATTAAGGGGAGCACCCTTCATCAAGTGGTATCAGAGCAGGAGTTCTTGAGTGTGTAAATAGATCACTGACTATGAGGTAGTTTGCACTAGGACCGTGGTTAGGGTTTTAGCACGCATCACGAAAATGCCTCCACAAAGAGAATGTGGCGGAAGAGCTGGTGCTGTGACACCTGAGGTTAGAGAGCTGCAGAGACAAGTCTGAGCATTGCAAGAAGAGATTCGTAGAGGAATGAATCTTAATGTGAGAGATGAAAGCGAAGATGAAGTTGAAGAAGAATATCAAGAAGAAGTTGAAATTGTGAACCAGGAGGAAGAAAGACTTTTTCGGGTGATTTCAAAGATTGGGAAAAGACCTAAGATTGAGTTTCCTACATTTTTTGGAAACCTTAACCCAGAGGAATTAATCGACTGGATCAATGAATGTGAGGAATATTTTGAGTATGAAGATGTTGAGGATCCTGATAAGGTCAAATTTGGGAAGGCCAAATTGAAAGGTCATGTGATGAAGGGTGCCCCCCTTAATACCACAAGCACATAACAAAAATAGAGAAACAACAACAATAATATGCAAGAACAAAAAATTGGCTTCTTGTTATCTCCACAAATGTGGAATTACAAACTTTCAAAATTATAATATGCAAAGCAACATGGGCATTCCCTTACAATATTCTGTAGGACAAAGCCTCGAATCAATAGCCAGATCTACTACCCAGAACTACCCTAGAGAACACTACGGGCCTTCTTTATATTGACAATTTCCACCACCCGAGAAGGTTCCAAAAATTTAACTCTAAGGGCTGACCCAACTTAGAATTATTTTATTTTTCAATTTATTACATCAAAGTCAGCTCAAAATAACTTTTGAAACCCGAATAAAAATTTTGAAGGAAAATTATTTTCTGCCATTTCAGGTGGCCTGACTTCCGGAGACCATAAGTGATCACCAGTTGACCCGATTGACTATTATAACCCCATTTTGGAAATGCCACGAAGTGCTCTATAGGATTGACTCACGCAAAGTGCCCATCACCCAATTTTTTGACCTAATCTGGTGCCTCTAAAGCCTTCAAAATTGAGTTCAAAGTTTCTGTACCCTGCTGCCAATACTGAAAATCTTCAATATCTTTAAAACTACACTTGATCTAGCCATGAAACTTTGCTAGGAGGCTGATATGACTGAGATGAACCTCCATATGTAAAACTAGACATTCCGAGATCGTAAGACCAACTTACTAAAAATAGAAAGTTTCCATATAATAGCAACTTTGCACAAGAAAAACCAAGATGGTTAACCTCCTCTTTTGTTAGCCATGATGAATCTTCAATAGGTCATCCTTTCCATTTGACCAAATACTCTTCATATGTCCTATTCATTGTGCTTTTGCCAACATGACTGTCCAGTATATTGTCAATCTCCTTGATATCTGAACTGGTTGCTAGAATACTCCACTGTGCTGCTGCAACCTCATCTTCAACACCTTCTTCATGATACTCTGTCAAATCTGAAATGTTAAACATTGGTGAAATATTTAGCTCAGTAGGCAATCCTACCTCATATGCATTTCCTGAATCATGCTTTTTTAGTATCTTACATGGTCCAAACTTCTTCATTTTCAGCTTGTTATATGTACCAACTGGAAACCGCTCCTTCCGCAAATGAACCATGACTTCATCCCCAACCTGAAATTTCTTATGCCTCATTTTCTCATCTACCTTAGTCTTATACTACACATTCATCTTGGTAATATGCTTCGTCTCCTCCTCATGGATGTTCTTCAAATGTTCTGCAAAATCCTCAGCTTCAGCACTACTTATTTCTCCTTTATCTATCTTTCTTAACTCAGATGCATTTCTTGGACTACTTCCATATATAATCTGAAATGGTGATTTACCAGTGCTCCTGTTGATAGAATTATTGCATGCAAATTCTATCTGTGGTAAAATCAAATCCCATCCTGTTGGCTTATCTCCAACCAAAGATCTCAGCAGATTTCCCAAACTTCTATTAACCCGCTTTGCCTGTCCATCAAGCTGTGGATGATGTGATGAACTAAACTTCAAATCTATCCTCAACTTCTTCCATAATGTCCACCAGAAATATCCAACAAATTTAGTATCCTGATCTGAAACTATGGTCTTTAGCAAACCATGTAGTCTCACCACTTCTCTGAAAAAGAATTCTGCTACATGAATAACATCATTAGTCTTCTTGCAGGGAATGAAATGTGTCATCTTCAAAAATCTATCAACTAGTACAAAAATTGAATTATGTCCCCGATGTGTCCTTGGTAAACCAAGAACAAAGTCCATACTGATATCCTCCCAAGGCTTCTCTGATACAGGTAATGGCTAATACAACCCTGTATTCTACTTTACTCCTTTCACCATCTGACATACTCTGCAACTCTGTACAAACTTTTTCACATTTTGCTGCAAATGTGGCCAATATTAATTTTCACTAACCAAAGCAAGGGTTTTATCTCGAACAAAATTTCCAACCAATCCTCCGCTATGCTTCTCCTTGATAAGATTCTCCCTCATAGAGCTTCATGGAATGCACAACTGACTCCCTCTGAATAGCATATCATCTTGGATGATAAAATCCAACTATTTCATCCTGTCTAGAATAACAGTTTCTTTACAAGCTTTCCAAACTTCACCAAAATCAAGATCCTCTGGATACAAATTCTTGAGTTCCTTGAATCCAACCACTTCAATCTGCATCTCTATCAGCAATAGTTTCCTTCTGCTAAGAGCATCCACAACCCTATTAGACTTTCCACTCCTGTGTTTCAAAACAAATGTATACCTCTACAAAAACTCAACCCATTTCAAATGCCTCTGATTCAACTTTCCTTAACTATTCAAATATTGCAAAGCTTGATGATTAGTATATAAAACAAAATCCTTAGGAAGCACATAGTGTCTCCACTTCTTCAATGCCTGAACTATAGCATAAAATTTTTGATCATAAATAGAATATTTTCTCTTGGCATTATTTAACTTCTCATTGAAATAAGCAACAGGTTTACCTTCTTGGCTCATAACAGCTCCTATTGTAGTACCACTAGCATCACAATCTACTTGAAACACCTTATTAAAATCTGGAAGTGCTAAAACAGGTTGTTCTATTACTTTTTGTTTCAATAATTGAAAACTCTTTTTTGCCCCATTAGTCCACTTAAACTCTTTTCTATCCCCTCTCATTGTTTTAGTCAAGGGTCTACAAATACTGCTAAATTTTTTGATAAACTTTCTATAAAAGCTATCCAAACCATGAAAATATCTTACCTCAGTAGCACTCCTTGGAGTAGGCCATTCAAAGATAGCCTGTACCTTCTCTGGGTCCATTTTAGACCTTCTGCTAAAACTACAAATCCTAAATACACTAACTCTTTCTTCACAAAACTGCACTTCTTCAAATTAATCAACAATTTCTCCTCTCTCAACTTCTCAAACACCATATGAATATGCATCATATAATCCTCCAATGTTTTGCTAAAAATCAAAATATCATCTTGGTAAACAATGACAAACTTACCCAAAAATTCTTTCAAGACCTCGGTCATGAGCCGCATGAAAGTGCTCGGTGCATTCGTTAGCTGAAAAGGCATGACTAACCATTCATATAGAGCTTCCTTTGTCTTGAATTCCATCTTTTATTCATCTCATTCTCTGATCTGAATCTGGTGATATCCACTCTTTAGATCTATCTTTGAGAAATACACAGCCCCACTCAAACAATCTATAATATCATCCATTCGTGGGAATGGAAACCTATACTTGGTTGTGATCTTGTTTATTGCTCTAGAATCTATACACATCCTCCACTCTCCATTATTCTTTAGTGCTAATACCACTGGTACAGCATAGGGACTCAGACTCTCTCTTATCAACCCCTTCCACAATAACTCATGTATTTGTCTGTTCAACTCTTCACTTTTTGCTGGTGTCATTCTGTGTGCTACCTTGTTTGGAAAACTGGCTCCTGGAATCAAATCCATCTGATGACTGATCTTCTTTACCAGAGGTAATCCATCAGGTACATTATCAAATACAATATCCTAAAACTCATTCAATAAATCTGCAACCTCTACAGGTACATCCTCTACTTCTTCTTTACCAACTTTTAGAATTAAATAAAACCACACATGCTCATGCCTCATACTATCTAGGAATTTTCTTCCGTCAACAAATGTTATTCTTGCATTACCGCATACCTTTTCTTCGGTCTCCTTCAATGGTTTTAGCTTATGTCATACTCCATCCTTTGTCAGGGAATAGGTATTCACATGTCCATCATGTACAACACATCTCTCAAACTGTCATGGTCTACCGAACAACATATGACATGCATCCATAGAGATGATATCACATAGTACCTCATCTTGGTACCCGCCGATCTTGAACTTTACCAGGCACTATTCACTGATTATGACCTTGTCGTCATCTTGCACCCAGGTAATCCGATATGGATGTGGGTGTTTCTGTCTCTTGAGCTTCAACTTTGTCATCATCTCTTCTGACACCAAATTGTCAGTGCTTCCACTATCGATAATCACATCACAACATTTACCCTCACACTTGCATCTAGTGAAAAATAGGCTCCTCCTTTGTTGAGGTTCATTATCACCACTCAGTAAGACTCTTCTGTTAATTAGCATTTCTCCTTTTTTAGCATCTTCAAAATTTGATGATCTAGCATCTTCATCTACATGTGCAACTCTGGCCTGGCCTTTATTTCTTCTGTCTGTTCTACCTTGGCGCTGAAGACATTCAAATGCCCTATGACCTTCTTCTCCACAGTGAAAACATGTTCCACAGAAGCCTCCTCTTCCAGATCCTTGTCCTCTTCCTCTTCCTCTCTGATCTCTATTACTCTGATCCTGGAAATGATTGAAATTTTTTCTTTTCTGGTTCTGACTGCTACTGGCCTCATCCTTCTTTTTCGGATCTTCATTTCGGCCACCATATGACCATCCACCAGATCTTCCACCACGACCTCTTCCATTTTTTCTGCTGTCAAACTTCTTGTTCAGCTTTTCTTCTACTTTTAGGGCAAACTGGTATGCCTCCTCAATACTGTTCATTCGAACCAGATTCAACTCCTCCTAAATGCTTGACCTTAGCTCATTAAGGTATCAGACAACTTTCTCCTTATCAGCTTCTGCATGGCCTGTTCTGATGAAGAGTCGATAAAACTCATCTGTATACTCCAGAACAGATCTTTCTGCTTGCTTCAAACTTTGCATTTTCTTTAGTAGGTCAAGCTCATAATCAACAAGAATGAACTGTCACTTTAATTTATCCACCATCCGATCCCATCTTGTGATTTTTATCTTTCTCTCTTCTATTTCGGTCCAATTGAATTTCTTGCCACCAGATCTTCGCATGACCTTTCAATCTAGCCTTCACAAATTTGACCCTATCAAGATCCTCAACATCTTCAAAATCAAAATATTTCTGAAATTCATTGATCCAGTCGATCAATTCCTTAGGAAAATGTAGGAACCTCAATCTTAGGTCTTTTCTTAATCTTGGAAATCGCCCGAAAAAGTCTTTCTTCCTCCTGGTTCATAATTTCAGCTTCTCCATCTTGATATTCTTCTTCCGCTTCATCCTCGCTTTCATATCTAACATTAAGATTCATTCATCTGTGAATCTCTTCTTGCAATGCTCGCACTTGTCTCTGCAGCTCTCTAACCTCAAGTGTCACAGCACCAGCTCTTCTGCCATGTTCTCTTCGTGGAGGCATTTTCGTGATGCACACTGAAACCCTAACCACGGTCCTGGTGCAAACTACCTCACAGTCAGTGATCTATTTACACACTCAAGAACTCCTACTTTGATACCACTTGATGAAGGGTGCTCCCCTTAATACCACAAGCACATAACCAAAATAGAGAAACAACAACAACAATATGCAAGAACAGAAAATTGGCTTCTTATTATCTCCACAAATGTGGAAATACAAACTTTCAGAATCATAATATGCAAAGCCACATGGGCATTCCCTTACAATATTGTATAGGACAAAGCATCGAATCAATACCTAGATCTACTACCCAGAACTGCCCTAGACAACACTACAGGCCTTCTTTATATAGGCAATTTCCACCACCCGAGAAGGTTCTAGAAATTTAGCCCTTAGGGCTGACTAAACTTATAATTATTTTATTTTACAATTTATTACATCAAAGTCGGCTCAAAATGAGTTTTGAAACCCAAATAAAAATTTTGAAGAAAAAATATTTTTTGCCATTTCAGGTGACCCAACTTTCAAAGACCATAAGTCATCGCCCGTTGACCCGATTAGCTATTATAAAACCATTCTGGAAATGCCACGAACCACTTTATAGGCTTGACCTATGCAAAGCACCCATCACCCAAATTTTCAACCTCATCCAGGGCCTCTAAACCCTTCAAAACTAAGTTCAAAGTTTCTGTACCATGCTGCCAATACCGAAAATCTTCAATATCTTCAAAACTACACCTGATCTAGCCATGAAACTTTGCTGGCAAGCTGATATGACTAAGATGAACCTCCATATGTAAAATTAGACATTCTGAGATCGTAAGACCAACTTACTAAAAATAGCAAGTTTCCACAAATAGCAACTTTGCATAAGATAGCCCTTATTGAATACAAAAATAAAAATATTTTTGTGTGATGCAAGATTTCTCTTACACCCAGAATGCTCCTACATCAGACACCCAGGATAATTTGAGAAGTGACCCTGTCACGACTTAGGTGTGGAGAGAAAAACCAAGATGGTTAACCTCTTCATTTGTTAGCCATGATGAATCTTCAATATGTCATCCTTTGCATTTGACCAAATACTCTTCAGATGTCATGTTCCTTGTGCTTCTACCAACATGACTATCTAGTACATCTTCAATCTCCTTGATATCTGAACTGGTTGCTGAAATACTCCACTGTGCTGCTGCAACCTCATCTTCAACACCTCCTTCATGATACTCTGTCAAATCTGAAATGTTAAACACTGGTGAAATATTCAGCTCAGTAGGCAATCCTACCTCATATGCATTTCTTGAATCATGCTTCTTCAGTATCTTACATGGTCCAAACTTCTTCATTTTCAGCTTGTTATATGTACCAACTGGAAACCGCTCCTTCCGCAAATGAACCATGACTTCATCCCCAACCTAAAATTTTTTATGCCTCCTTTTCTCATCAGCCTTAGTCTTATACTGCACATTCATCTTGGTAATATGCTTCCTCACCTCCTCATGGATGTTCTTCAAATGTTCTGCAAAATCTTCAGCTTCAGCACTACTTATTTCTCCTTTATCTATCTTTCTCAACTCAGATGCATTTCTTGGACTAACTCCATATACAATTTGGAATGGTGATTTACCAGTGCTCCTGTTGATAGAATTATTGTATGCAAATTCAGCCTGTGGTAAAATCAAATCCCATCCTACTGGCTTATCTCCAATGAAACATTTCAATAGATTTTTCAAAATTCTATTCACCACCTCTGTTTGTCCATTAGTCTGTGGATGATGTGATGAACTGAACTTCAAATTTGTCTTCAACTTCTTCCACAATGTCCGCCAGAAATATCGAATAAACTTAGTATCTCGATCTGAAACTATGGTCTTTGGCAAACCATGTAGTCTCACCACTTCTCTAAAAATAAATTTTTCTACATAAACAACATCATTAGTCTTCTTACAGGGAATGAAATGTGTCATCTTCAAAAATCTGTCACCTACTACAAAAATTGAATCATGTCCCCGCTGTGTCCTTGGTAAACCAAAAACAAATTCCATACTGATATCCTCCCAAGGCTTCTCTGGTACAGGTAATGGCTGATACAACCCTATATTTTGCTTTACTCCTTTCACCATATGACATACTCTGCAACTCTATATAAACTTATTGACATCTTGGTACAACTATGGCCAATAATAATTTTTACTAACCAAAGCAAGGGTTTTATCTCGACCAAAATGTCCAGCCAATCCTCTGCTATGCTTTTCCTTGATGATATTCTCCCTCATAGAACTTCGTGGAATGCACAACTGACTCCCTCTGAATAACATATGATCCTGGATGATAAAATCCAACCATTTCATCCTGTCTAGAGTAACAGATTATTTACAAGCTTTCCAAGCTTCACCAAAATCAAGATCCTCTGGATACAAATTCTTGAGTTTCTTGAATCCAACCACTTAAATCTGCATCTCTGTCAGCAATAGTTGCCTTCTACTAAGAGCATCCGCAACCCTATTAGATTTTCCGCTCCTGTGTTTCAAAACAAATGTATAACTCTACAAAAACTCAACCCATTTCAAATGCCTCTGATTCAACTTTCCTTAACTATTCAAATATTGCAAAGCTTGATGATCAATATACAAAAACAAACTCCTTAGGATGCAGATAGTGTCTCCACTTCTTCAATGCCTGAACTATAGCATCAAATTCCTGATCATAAACAAAATATTTTCTCTTGGCATCATTTAACTTCTCACTGAAATAAGTAATAGGTTTACCTTCTTGGCTCATAACAGCTCCTATTGTAGTACCACTAGCATCACAATCTACTTGAAACACCTTATTAAAATCTAGAAGTGCTAAAATAGGTTGTTTTGTAACATTTTGTTTCAACAATTGAAAAAACTTTTCTGCCCCATTAGTCCACTTAAACTCTTTTCTATCCCCTCTCATTGTTTCAGTCAAGGGTCCACAAATACTGCTAAAATTTGTGATAAACTTTCTATAAAAGCTAGCCAAACCATGAAAAGATCTTACCTCAGTAGCACTCCTTGGAGTAGGCCATTCAAGGATAGCCTGTACCTTCTCTGGGTCCATTTTTAGACCTTCTGTTGAAACTACAAATCCCAAATACACTAACTCTTTCTTCACAAAATTGCAGTTCTTCAAATTAATGAACAATTTCTCATCTCTCAACTTCTCAAACACCATATGAATATGCATCATATGTTCCTCCAATGTCTTGCTAAAAATCAAAATATCATCTAGGTAAACAATGACAAATTTACCCAAAAATTCTTTCAGGACCTCGTTCATGAGCCGCATGAAAGTGCTCGGTGCATTGGTTAGCCCAAAAGGTATGACTAAGCACTCATATAATCCTTCCTTTGTCTTGAAGGCAATCTTCCATTCATCTCCTTCTCTGATCTGAATTTGGTGATATCCACTTTTCAGATCTATCTTTGAGAAATACACAGCCCCACTCAAACAATCCATAATATCATCCATTTGTGGCAATGAAAACCTATACTTGAATGTGATCCTGTTTATTGCTCTAGAATCTATACACATCCTCCACTCTCCATTCTTCTTTGGTGCTAATACCACTGGTGCAACATAGGGACTCAGACTCTCTCTTATCAACCCCTTTCGCAATAACTTGTGTACTTGTCTGTTCAACTCTTCACTTTCTACTGGTGTCATTCTGTGTGTTGCCTTGTTTGGAAAACTAGCTCCTGGAATCAAATTCATTTGATGACTGATCTTCCTTACCGGTGGTAATCCATCAGGTACATTATCAGATACAATATCCTGAAACTCATTCAACAAATTTGCAACCTCTACAGGTACATCCTCTACTTCTTCTTTACCAACTTTTGGAATTAAAGAAAAACACACATGCTCATGCCTCATACCATCTAGGAATTTTCTTCCGTAAACAAATGTTATTCTTGCACTACCACATACCTTTTCTTTAGTCTCCTTCAATGGCTTTACCTTATGTCATACTCCATCCTTTGTCAAGGAATAGGTATTCGCATGACTATCGTGTACAACACATCTTTCAAAATACCACGGTCTACTAAACAACATATGACATGCATCCATAGAGATGATATCACATAGTACCTCATCTTGGTAACCGTCGATCTTGAACTTTACCAGGCACTGTTCACTGACCATGACCTTGTGCTCATCCTGCACCCAAGCAATCTGATATGGATGTGGGTGTTTCTGTCTCTTGAGCTTCAACTTTGTCATCATCTCTTCTAACACCAAATTGTCAGTGCTTCCACTATTGATAATCCCATCACAACATTTACCCTCACACTTGCATCTAGTGCAAAATAGGCTCCTGCTTTGTTCAGGTTCGTTATCACCACTCAGCAAGACTCTTCTATTAATTAGCATTTCTCCTCTTTCAGCATCTTGAGAATTTGATGATCTAGCATCTTCATCTACATGTGCAACTTTGGCCTGGCCTTCATTTCTTCTATCTATTTTGGCTTGGCGCTGAGGACATTCAAATGCCCTATGACATTCTTCTCCACAGTGAAAACGTGTTCCACAGAAGCCTCCTCTTCTAGATCCTTATCCTCTTCCTCTTCCTCTCTGATCTCTATTACTCTGATCCTGAAAATGATTGGAATTATTTCTTCTCTAGTTCTGACTGCTACTGGCCTCATCTTTCTTTTTTAGATCTTCATTTTGGCCACCATATGACTGTCCACCAAATCTTCCACAACGACCTCTTGCATTTTGTTTCCCTCAAATTTTTTGTTCATATTTTCTTCTACATTTAGGGAAAATTGGTATGCCTCCTTAATACTATTCATTTAAACTAGATTCAACTCCTCTTGAATGCTTGGCCTTAGCCCATTAAGGTATCGAGCAACTTTCTCCTTATCAGCTTCTGCATGGCCTATTCTGATGAGGAGTCGATAAAACTCCTCTGTATACTCCTGAACAGATCTTCCTGCTTGCTTCAAACTTTGTATTTTCTTTAGTAGGTCAAGCTCATAATCAATAGGAATAAACTGTCACTTCAATTTATCTACCATCTGATCCCATCTTGTGATTTTTATCTTTCCCTCTTCTATTTCACTCCAATTGAATTTCTTGCTACCAGATCTTCGCATGACCTTTCAATCTGGCCTTCGCAAATTTGACCCTATCAAGATCCTCAACATCTTCATACTTAAAATATTCCTCACATTTATTGATCCAGTTGATCAATTCCTCTGGGTTAAGGTTTTCAGAAAATGTAGGAACCTCAATCTTAGGTCTTTTGCCAATTTTGAAAATCGCCCAAAAAAGTCTTTCTTCCTCCCGGTTCACAATTTCAGCTTCTCCTTGATATTCTTCTTCGGTTTCATCCTCACTTTCATCTCTTTCATTAAAATTCATTCCTTTGTGAATCTCTTCTTGTAATGCTCGCACTTGTCTCTGCAGCTCTCTAACCTCAGGTGTCAGCACCAGCTCTTCCGCCATGTTCTCTTCGTAGAGGCATTTTCATGATGCGTGCTAAAACCCTAACCATGGTCCTAGTGAAAACTACCTCATAGTCAGTGATCTATTTACACACTCAAGAACTCATGCTCTGATACCACTTGATGAAGGGTGCTCCCTTTAATACCACAAGCACATAACCGAAATAGAGAAACAACAACAATAATATGCAAGAACAGAAAATTGGCTTCTTATTATCTCCACAAATGTGGAATTATAAACTTTCAAAATCACAATATGCAAAGCCACATGGGCATTCCCTTACAATATTCTGTAGGACAAAGCCTCGAATCAATACTCAGATCTACTACCCAGAACTGCCCTAGACAACACTACAGGCCTTCTTTATATATGCAATTTCCACCGTCCGAGAAGGTTCTAAAAATTTAGCCCTTAGGGCTGACCAAACTTAGAATTATTTTATTTTACAATTTATTACATCAAAGTCGACTCAAAATGAGTTTTGAAACCCAAAAAAAAATTTTGAAAAAAAATTATTTTCTGCCATTTCAGGTGACCCATCTTCTGAAGACCATAAGTAATTGCCCGTTGACCCAATTGGCTATTATAACCCCATTCTAGAAATGCCACAAAGCACTCTACAAGTTTGACCCACACAAAGCACCCATCACCCAAATTTTTAACCTCATCCGGGGCCTCTAATGCCTTCAAAATTGAGTTTGAAGTTTCTGTACCCTGCTGCCAATACCAAAAATCTTCAATATCTTCAAAACTACACCTGATCTAGCCATGAAACTTTTCTGGTAGTTTGATATGACTGAGATAAACCTCCATATGTAAAATCAGACATTCCAAGATCGTAAGACCAACTTACTAAAAATAGAAAGTTTCCACAAATAGCAACTCTGCACAAGATAACCCTTATTGAATATAAAAACAAAAATATTTTTGGGTGATGCAAGATTGCTCTTACACCCAGGATGCTCCTGCATCAAAAATATTTCAAGTGATAACCATTATGAGATGGTCAGAATAACTTTAGATACTAATCCTTTTGATAGTGGAACATTTGATGATGATGGTATTATAAGATATCATGACATGATATATGTTCTCGACCAAGAAGGGCTAATGAAATTGGTACTATTATACACTAAGTTTGTGCCTTTGTCTCAAGCTCTCATAGTCTTGATAACCTAGTATAACATGGGAATCATCTCTAGGTGTGGGACCTATGCTAACTGAGATGAGACCTCCAGGTTCTAGACTAGTTCCTCTTGGATAATCACCTTAATTTGCTTCTAGATATGAAAGTAAAATTTTGAGGGAAAGGGATAGAAGGAAATGCTTGAAAAAGAAATGACTTGAAAGAAAACTACCTACTAGGTGATACACCAAAATTAGGGTTTGAATCTTAGTATAGAGGGATGGAATCAATGAAAGGCTCAAGTCTAGTAGGTCACAACTTACTGAATAGGCTTGCATAAGTATTTCATAGAAGGGTCTAAACATAAGACACAATCTATGACCTGCAAGCAGACATTCACTTCTGCAACTTGGTGTAGGATTGAGACAAGATTGTTAGGGGGCTGAAGTATACCCACAAAAGCATCTAAATTAGATCAAACACAATAACACACATAGTTATAGAAAGTAAGAGGGATCAAGAACCCTAAGATACCACTAGAAACATCATATACTTCAATTCAATAAGAGATAAACTTAGACAAGGAAGCATAGGGACATGAAGAATTATCACAAAATACCTCTGCAATGTTTGAATTTATCAATGGGAGAAATACAACTGTAGAAGCCAAAAGGTAGAGAAAACGCCATGGATAGCCTTTAAGAAAAGTGAATTTCTTTTACAATTGTCCAACTCTTAGCCCGAAAGCTTAAAAAATACAATATATACATACTCAACTGCACGCAGGCAGGAGTCAGAAAACCTAACTAGGGTTACAAGATTTTCACATTAGAATAACAAACCCTACATCTATCAAGTCTGATCATGAATGTAACTCTGCAAATATGGCTGATCAGACCTCAAGTTTGCATGCCCATCCTTGTACTACATCAACTTGCAGACAAGCGACCTGGATTCATCTACTTTCCTGGACAAAGTCTCGCCATGAATGCTCAAGTTGGTACTTTTCTGAGACAAGAATCGACCCATGACGACCACCCAGACTTCCTCATCATCTTCTTTCAACTAAAAATGTCCTGGAGACATAAATTTTTTGAGCTATCTTGCCGCTTGCGGCCTACAAATCAAATACTAGCGAAAACCCTCTTAGACACATTTGAATTTGAAAACTTAACGGCTAGCTGGTCATTTTAAAATGTGACCATCGATATCCTTTGTTTCCTGACAGACGAATGGCTCAGATTAACTTGACATGGTTGTGAAACCCTTTTGAAAAGTTCAAATCCATATCAGCAGTATGAGGACCAATGAAATTTTAGCACATCAGCACATTTGGACCCACCTCGAGTTTTACTCCTTTAAGTCATTTAGCGACTATGCGACTGCAGAATTCTAAGTCATGAGATCCTTTGGTTTACCCTGGTCTGGTTAAGCGATTTAGCGAACAAGGATTTTCACTGAATTGCTTGGTCTTTCTAATAACCCTGGTTACATTAAGAAAACAAGAGAAACCCCTTTATTTGCTAATTCACATAATACTTCCTTAACCACTTATGAGAATCTAGCCTACATTTGGTGAATTGGTGACCGAAGACAATCGCTAGGTCACTAAGAACTTTAGGGCTTCACTAATTAATTCTGTGATTCTATGAATACACACATTCATGCATTCGCCAGATCGATTGGAGTACTGCTATTTATCACATGAATACACAACCAAAAGGAACTTATCAGAGCCACCAAACACTATTAACCCTGGGCCCATCTCCACATGTCAATCTTCTATTTATTCTTGACCACCCCATCAGTAGACACCCCTGCAAGCCTTCTGATGATGGACCCACTAAAGATAAGATTCTGATCCAATGGTAGGCGCATGATCTCATGGCTGCCAAATATCCTTTCAGATTATGCACTAGCCCCCGATCTCTTTTAAGTCGAAACCCCCTTCTGACAAATGGACCCACCTAGAAATCTTCGTCAGCACTTGGCAACCAATTACATTTGAGCAAGTCAATACACCTGACAGTCTTGGACCCATGACCTATAGAAAGAGCATCAGATGGTTGTCACTGAAGCGCTAACTTAAATAGTGTGCATCTTATCCCAGCAGTGTAGCGACAAACGCAAGATCTTGTTGTACTTTAACCTCCTAAAAGATCAGGACCCACTGACATATGCCTAATCATCATTATGTGGACCAATCATAAGCCACCATTTGTATACATGTAGCAGTGGACCCACCTGAATGAAGAGTTCCATCACTAGGAGAAATCAATGGCTATCTTAAGTTCGCAAACTTCTAACACTTTTCATGAGAAAACACCCCAGTCGTTAGATCAAAAGAGGACTGACAACTGGGCCCATTGACAAATTACAAGTCATCTCCCTTTGACCAATGAAATACCTCCACATAGGACACCATGGAAATGGACCCACAAAGGCATGAAGGGCTGAGGAAAAAGGAAGATCAATGGTTTTCGTAAGATTGCAAGCCTCTAACACATGCTATGAGATCTTACGACAACCATTGATCTCATCAACTAGGACCCCACTTATCACTTAACCCTAGAAGCTTAAGTGAATGTGCAACGAAAGGAAGAATTTCTCAGTCAATGAATAGAATTCCTAACCTTGGTTAAGTCTACAGAATACGCGAACAAAGCATTCGCAGAATCACTAAGTGTTTAGTATAACCTGGGGTTTCAGTTAGCGAATGCCCAACTGAAAGGCAATCTGTGGAGTCACTAAATGTTTAGAAGCACCACCATTTTATCTTGTGACTAAGAGAAACACTACAGTTGCTAGTTCACCAAGAGAAAAAGGTAACTCCAGGAAAACTTAGAGAACTGGCAACTAATGAAAGGCAAACCATTTGCAGAGTCGTTGGATGTTAAGAACTTAATCGCCTAGATTAAGAGATTACACAAACCACTACAGTCACGTAGTTGGGGAATGAAAGGTCCAACTTGTCAGGGATTAGGAGAACTTGTGATTGAAAGGAAAGAAATATGCACATGGGTTTTTGGGGACTTAAGTGGCCGAGATAAAGTAACATGAAAATAGAACATGGTCTAGGGTCTCTTAGGGTTTTTTAACACCAACGGCTAGTTTATGAATTTTTTGACCTGCAGACCAGAGAGTTGAAAGATTGTAGAGGCCAAGAAATAAGAGATAAATTCAAGAAAATTTTAGGGATGCCTGGCAAGGTGAAAACAAAGACTTGGGGATAGGTTTTAGCCAAATTTGCATGTACATGGAAATTAGGGTAACAGGTACTTGATAAAATAAATTTTACTCCTTTTTCAAGACATCCTAGTGTAAATAAGATGATTTTTAATATGAGGTGACTATAATTTTGGCTAGAGCTTAAGAATGATGTTATATCTTACAAATCCTAGTATATAGAATGCCAGTGAGTCAAGGCTGAGCATATCTACCCAACTAGAATATTATATCATCATGACATATCCGAATATAAATGTCAATTCATCAATATGGACTTCATTAAGGGGTTTTCCATGACCCAAAATAGGAACAATACCATTTTGCTGGTAGTTGATAAACTCACCAAAGTGGCACACTTCAGTCCAAGGAGATTGAGAGATGGTTCATTAGCCTTGGCGAAAAACATTGATCAGGAAATATTCAAATTACACAAGGTACTTGAGACCATTATTTATAATAGGGATACAAGGATGACATCAAGGTTCTGGGTAACCTTGAATGCCTCCTTGGTAACTATATTAAACTTCAATACTGTCTACCATCCTTAGAATATGGGTGGAGTGAGACAGTAAATTAGGTGGTAGAAGATTTAATTAGAATGTACTACATAGATCACTAGTACAAATGGAAAGAGTATATTATTTTGGTAGAGTTTTTATATAATAAATCTTACAATGCTTTACTAGGTATGGAACCATTTTAGGATCGCTATCAACGTAAGTATCATACACCTATAAATTGAGATAGGGTTGAGGATAGGATAGTGATAAGTCTTGATATGTTGAAGGAGATGGAGGAAAAAATTAAACTAATCAAGAAGCAACTAAAGGAAGTAGTTAATCAGAAAAAAGGATTTATGTTGATAAGGATTGTACTTTTAGATACTAATAGGAAAGTCATCTAAATTAGAACTGAGATATGTGGTTTCATTTGAAGTGCTTGAATTTATCAATCATGTTGCATATAGATTTTCTCTTTGACCAACATTATTGTGCATACATGATATCTTCCATGTTTCTTTTCTTAAACTATATCATCCTAATGAATCTCGTATACTTGATTGGATCATGTTCTAGGTTCAAGACTCAGGAGTGGTGTTGGTGGAGCCCACTTGCATTATTGATAAGCATACCATCCAATTATGTAATAGGGATATTTTATAGTGCAAGGTCTAGTGGGACCAATTCTTTGTTGATAGTGTTACTTGGTAAGAGATGGACGATATAGAGAGAACCTTTCTTTAGTTATTTTTATAGACCTTTATATGTTTTACTCAGTTATGCATACATATTTATGCATGTGGTGCAACTATTTTGGTGTATTTCATATTACATAAGGTCGATGTATCTTCATAAAGGATGTCATCACTCGACCCTCTTGAATCCTATTCTTAATGAGTATGTGTGCATTTTAGACTGTAGTCCTTATCTTTTCTATCGATTATGCTTCTATGTTTTTTACTATGTGATGATGTGGTACTACTTTCTCGACTAATATGCTCATGAGATATGTTAGTATGTTTAGATGGTTCCACCTACTTAAATATGCTTATGTTATACATAGAATCTAATGTTTTCTTGAAATGGATAATGTGTTAGTTAATATGTGTTTGTTTATTGTTGAAGCATAATAAGAGATGTTTTAATATTTGTTTAGGATGTTTACAATAATTACATAAAATAATGATGCAATTGATTTTTTATTATGGTTTTATGGTTACTAACCTATTGATATGGTTTTGAGTTTTTGATTGGATTGAAGGTTTATGGAAAGAGTGTGGCTCAACTAGAGAAATCTAGCTCCTTGATAGTGGTAGGTTTGAATGATCTAGCACACACCACTTACTCTTAGTAGATGCATCTACATAATGATAAAAATATTTCTTTTCTACACTATTGGAATATGAGAATGTATTTTGATCTTATAGTTAGATTAAGAGATTGTATTTTGAATTATAATTTTTTTTTATGTGCTTGTAGAGATAATTGTTATATGAGAAAGATAAATTGAAGAATGTTGATTGAATGAAAAATTTATATAATATGGACATATATGTAATAGTTGAAAATAATGAAATTTTATTAAGTATTAATGTCTATATCAAAATATGTAAATGGATTTTCAATTGTAAAATATTTGTACCTTAAATTTATTTTGGGATCTTTCAAATTTTTATCAGAATATATAAATGCAAATCTCAAAAGAAAAATTCTTCTTTTCAATTTATATTACTTTGTATGTTTTATCAAGGGAAGATGTAAAATCTCTCTCTCTCTCTCTCTCTCTCTCTCTCTCTCTCTCTCTCTCTCTCTCTCTCTCTCTCTCTCTCTCTCTCTCTCTCTGTCTCTCTCCTTCTCCAAGAAACCAATTTTCCCTTTAATCCAATGTTTTATCCTCTCAAGTTCCCCCATCCTTCACATATATTATTTATCCTCTCTTATCACTATTTTCACCTTTTCTTCTATCCTACTCTTAACGTTAAACAATATTTTTAAAAATCTAATAAAAACATGGAAATATTTATCAAATGGATACAAAATTATACTACAAATACTAGCTTTACAACTTCTTACCTTTTGTTTTTTATTTCTACAAGTATGATTTATACAATTGTGATGTGGATGGGCTTGAAAATGTAGCAAGTTTAGGGTCAGTGTTGCCTACGACTAGGGGCACTCTTTACTATTAAATAATTTGTGTTCTTTCATGGTTGTTTCTTAGTATTTAATATTTCTAGTGTATATGCAATTATGGCCCTTTTCCTGCTAATTTGAAAAAACATGGAAAAATTAATATCTCTTATCCTCAATGCCCTAACTTATTCACCTAACTCTATCAATCATAGTCTACTTTAGGAAATAGAAATAATATAATTTTTAATAGCTTTCTCACTATCTTATACCTTAAGCGATGAAATCTTAAACCTCCTCCAAAAAATAATATATAAATGACTATAATAAATAATCTACAGGAACTATAATTCATCATGCTAAACATTGACATACATGTATTTAATTAGATAAATATCTTGCACAAATATCCAAGTTTTATAACATTTTTTACAACCTTGTACAATAATATATAGGTAATAGATGACTTTAAGGTCATCTCTTTAACCTTGAAGTTGTTGGGATGTTGTTGGATTGTTGTACAGCTTATTGAGAATAAGACATTTTATGCATTGGCATTAATGTTTTTTCATTGATGTTAGCACATTTTCTTCTTCTTGAGAGTGTTCTTTATTTGTTCAGTGGAGAGATTTGATTGGTATGACTTTTGTGTTGAGATTCAGATGGTGTGTAGGTACAAGTAGAGTTGTTTGTAGCTTATTCATGTTTGATCATATAGATTTATGTTATTATTTTAGCAAGTTTTAGTTGATTGATCAGAGATTATTTACTAGCTTTTTTGGCTAATTCTTGAAATTACAAAGTTATGGTTTTTAGATTGGTAATGATTTGTTATGCAATATTTTCTGTTACTATTCTGGTGGTGTATTCAAGATTTCTATTGGTGTCCTTAGTATTAGTTTTTGGTGACTGCTCCAGCAAGTATTGTACACTTTTCATTTGTCGTGGCCATTTAAGATTTTCATTTCGAATAACTTGACGTTAAAATAAATTTTCTCTATGGTGATTCAAAAGAAGAAATATATCTGCAACAACCAAAAGGTTTTGAGGTCAAAGATAAAGAGAATTTAGTGTGCATATTGAAGAAAAGTCTATATGGCTTGAATCAAGAACCTTGACAATGGTATATTAAATTTGACAGTTTTACATGGCTGAGTAGGGCTACAGTTGATGTAATTAAGACCATTGTGTTTATTTTAGGAGGTTGGATGATGATAGCTACATTATTTTTTGTTTATATTTTGATAATATGCTTGTATCTAGGTCTAACATGGATCACATTAAGGAGTTGAAACAACGGTTAGCACATTATTATTCTGTGAAGGATTTGGGGGCAGAGTAAACAAATCCTTTGTATGAAAATTGGTAGAGATGGGAAGAATAATAAATTAACTCTATTTCAAGATGACTATGTTGAAAAGGTGTTAAGAAGATTCCATATGGAGAATGCAAAATTTGGTAGCACACCTTTTCCTAGTCATTTGAAATTGACTAAGGAGATGTGTCCAAAGACACAAGAGGAGGAAGGCAAAATGTCCAAGATACGAAATGCTTCAGTTGTAGATTATTTGATGTATGTCATGGTATGAACTAGACTAGATATTGCACATGTTGTAGGAGTTATTAGTAGGTATATGAGTCATCCTAGAGTTGAGAATTGAAATGCAATAAAATAGATTCTCGAATATTTGAGAAGTACATCCAATAAATGTTTATGTTTCAGGGGCTCTGATACTAGTTTAAAAGGTTATGTTCACTCAGATTTTGTAGGGGATTTGGACACTAGGCAGAGTACCATAGGTTATGTATTTACTGTTGGTGGCACAATAGTGAAATGTATTTCTTGAATAAAAAAGGTGGTTTCTTTATCCACTACAGAGGTAAAGTATGTTGTTGCTAAAGAGGAATCTAACGAGATGATATGGCTACCATTTTTCATGGAAGAGTTAGGAAAATCACAAACTAAAAATTATCTGTTTACAGATAGCCATAGTTCCATCTGTAATCATCCAAAAAAAGTCATCTAGACTATTAGCCCCTTTTGCTAAAATTATCAATTGCTTATTCTTGATCAAATCCTAGTTCTATCATTTATTAAATTTTATTCTATGGGCTAACCATCCTATCCTAAGTCTTTATTTAATTAAAAGGAGTCTCCTCCTCTTTTATTAAACAAAAAGCCCCCCACTTTTCCTCTTATTCTAAGTTGCACAAATAAAGCATTATTCCTATTTTATGAAAAGGGAAAAAGCACTTTTTGTCTCACATGGACATAAAAGTCAACTCTTATTTTCTCATTGGAGGATACTTGTGCACATGGATTGCTCCTCTTTCAAGCTCCACCATTGATTAAATATTTTTCCTCTTAATCTCCATGGTCCATTCTTTCTCATTTCTTATAAAAGGAGAGCTCTCTTCTCATTTGCATATCCATCTTTTGAATACTAATGTTATGTTGCAAGTTTTCTAGGTGACTTTGGAGCTTTGGAGATTTGAAGCATTCTTAGCTTTTACATTCACATTCTATCTTAGTTCCATCCTTGCATTTTAGTTTCATTATCATGGCATTCATAGTTTAGTTTCCTTTATTCTTTAGATTGATTCACATAGTCTAATTAGGAGGGTTTTGTAATACTTGCATCCTTCCTTTCCATAGCTTAACTTGCATACCCATCTTAATATAGCTTCCATCTTCATTTCCAATATTTCATTTCATTCACATTTTGATTCTTCAGGACATTGGCATTCTTGCCCTTGTCTCCATTGAATCTCCCATTGCATGGTTTACTAGCAAGGTCATAGGCTTAAATAGCTCTAGCTAAGAGCACACTTAATTTCCCTGCACTCCATGCCTAGGGAGCTCTAGGTCATTTTTCAAGGTTTCCCATTCATGGATTCCCTTGGAAGTAAAGATTTAGAGAAGTGCACATCTTATTGTGTACATTTTGGCACCCACCATGGGGAAAATTAGCTTCGTTTTGTCCTTCTTTTTATGCATTTTCACACTTTATTTTCATCATTTTTAGCTTGCTATTTTTGGCTTTATTTTTTTTTCACAGATTATCATACGATAGTCTACCAGTATTGTGCGATAATTTACTCTATAGTGGTGCAATATTTTTCCAGTAAAAATATCTAATGAAGGGTGCTCCCCTTAATACCACAAACACATAACAGAAATAGAGAAACAACAACAATATGCAAGAACAGAAAATTGGCATCTTATTATCTCCACAAATGTGGAATTACAAACTTTCAGAATTACAATATGCAAAGCCACATGGGCATTCCCTTACAATATTCTGTAGGACAAAGCCTCGAACTATTACCTAGATCTACTACCCCAGAACTATTCTGAACTCCTAAGACAATAATACAGCCTTCCTTATATAGGCAATTTTCCACCGCTTGGGAAGGTTCCAGAATTTTAGCCAATAAGGCCGACCAAACTTAGAATTATTTTATTTTACATTTTATTACATCATAGTCGGCTCAAGATAACCTTTGAAACCCGAACAAAAATTTTGAAGAAAATTATTTTCTGCCATTTCAGGTGGCCCAACTTCCGAAGACCATAAGTCATCACCAGTTGACCCGCTCGGCTATTATAACCCCATTTTGGAAACACCACGAAGTGCTCTACAAGCTTCACCGGTGTAATTGCCCATCACCCAAATTTTTGACCTCATCCGGGGCCTCTAAAGCCTTCAAAACTGAGTTCAAAGTTTCTGTACCCTGCTGCCAATACCGAAAATCTTCAATATCTTCCAATATACACTTGATCTGGCAATGAAACTTTACTGGCAGACTTATACAACCAAAATGAACCTCCAAGAAAGAAATCAGATCATTCTGAGCACATACAAAAATTACCAAAAATAGTAACTTTCCATAAATAGCAGCTCTGCACAAAATAACCCTTATTGAATACAAAAATAGAAATATTTTTGGGTGATGCAAGATTGCTCTTACACCCAGGATGCTCCTGCATCAGACACCCGGGGTAATTTGCGAAGTGACCCTATCACGACTCAGGTGTGCAGGGGAAAACTAAGACGGCTAACCTCCTCTTTTGTCAACCATGATGAATCTTCAACAGGTCATCCTTTCCACTTGACCAGATATTCTTTATATGTCCTGTTCCTTGTGCTTCTGCCAACATGACTGTCCAGTATATCTTCGATCTCCTTAGTGTCTGAACTAGTTGCTGGAATACTCCACTGTGCTGCTGTGATCTCATTTTCAACACCTCCTTCATGATACTCTATCAGATCTGAAATGTTAAACACTGGTGAAATATTTAGCTCAGTAGGCAGTTCTACCTCATATGCATTTCCTGAATCATGTTTCTTCAGTATCCTACATGGTCCAAACTTCTTCATTTTCAGCTTGTTATATGTACCAACTGGAAACCGCTCCTGCAAATGAACCATGACTTCATCACCAACCTCAAATTCCTTATACCTCCTTTTCTCATCTACCTTAACCTTATACTATGCATTCATCTTGGTAATATGCTTCCTCACCTCCTCATGGATGTTCTTCAAGTGTTCTGCAAAATCCTCAGCTTCAGCACTACTTATTTCTCCTTTATCTATCTTCCTCAATTCAGATGCATTTCTCAGACTACTTCCATATACAATCTGGAATGGTGATTTACTAGTGCTCCTGTTGACAGAATTATTGTATGCAAATTCTACCTATGGTAAAATCAAATCCCATCCTATTGGCTTATCTCCAACCAAACATCTCAGAAAATTTTCCAAACTCCTATTCACCACCTCTGTGTGTCCATCAGTCTGTGGATGATGTGATGAACTAAACTTCAAATCTGTCTTCAACTTCTTCCACAATGTACGCCAGAAATATCCAACAAACTTAGTGTCCTGATCTGAAACTATGGTCTTTGGCAAACCATGAAGTCTCACTACTTCTCTGAAAAATAATTCTGCTACATGAACAGCATCATTAGTCTTCTTGCAGGGAATAAAATGTGCCATCTTTGAAAATCTGTCAACTACCAAAAAAATTGAATCGTGTCCCCGCTGTGTCCTCGGTAAACCAAGAACAAAGTCCATGCTGATATCCTCCCAAGGCTTCTCTGGTACAGATAATGGCTGATACAACCCTATATTTTGCTTCACTCCTTTTTCCATCTGACATACTCTGCAACTCTGTACAAAATTCTTCACATCTTGCTGCAACTGTGGCCAATAATAATTCTCACTAACCAAACCAAGGGTTTTGTCATGACCAAAATGTCTAGCCAATCCTCCGCTATGCTTCTCCTTGATGAGATTCTCCCTCATAGAACTTCGTGGAATGCACAACTGACTCCCTCTAAATAGCATATCATCCTGAATGATGAAATCCAACCATTTCGTCCTGTCTAGAGTAACAGGTTCTGTACAAGCTTTCTAAGCTTCACCAACATCAGGATCCTCTGGATACAAATTCTTGAGTTCCTTGAACCCAACCACTTCAATCTGCATTTCTGTCAGCAATAGTTGCCTTCTGCTAAGAGCATCTGCAACCCTATTAGACTTTCCACTCCTGTGTTTCAAAATAAATGTATAACTTTGCAAAAACTCAAACCATTTCAAATGCCTTTGATTCAATTTTCCTTGACTATTCAAATATTGCAAAGCTTGATGATCAGTATACAAAACAAACTCCTTAGGAAGTAGATAATGTCTCCACTTCTTTAATGCCTGAAATATAGCATAAAATTCTTTATCATAAACACAATATTTCCTCTTGGCATCATTCAACTTCTCACTGAAATAAGCAACAGGTTTACCTTCTTGGCTCATAACAGCTCCTATTGCAGTACCACTAGCATCACAATCTACTTGAAAAACCTTATTAAAATCTGGAAGTGCTAAAACAGGTTGTTCTGTAACTTTTTGTTTCAACAATTGAAAACTCTTTTCTACCCCATTAGTCCACTTAAACTCTTTTCTATCCCCTCTCATTGTTTCAGTCAAGGGTCCACAAATACTGCTAAAATTTCTAATAAACTTTCTGTAAAAGCTAGCTAGACCATGAAAAGATCTTACCTCAGTAGCGCTCCTTGGAGTAGGCCATTCAAGGATAGCCTGTACCTTCTCTGGGTCCATTTTTAGACCTTCTGCTGAGACTACAAATCCCAAATACACTAACTCTTTCTTCACAAAACTGCACTTCTTCAAGTTAATCAACAATTTCTCATCTCTCAACTTCTCAAACACCATACGAATATGCATCATATGTTCCTCCAATGTCTTGCTAAAAATCAAAATATCATCTAGGTAAACAATGACAAACTTACCTAGAAATTCTTTCAGAACCTCATTCATGAGCCACATGAAAGTGCTCAGTGCATTGGTTAGCCCAAAAGGCATGACTAACCACTCATATAGTCCTTCCTTTGTCTTAAAGGAAGTCTTCCATTCATCTCCTTCTCTGATCTGAATCTGATGATATCCACTCTTTAGATCGATCTTTGAGAAATACACAGCTCCACTCAAACAGTCCATAATATCATCCATTCGTGGTAATGGAAACCTGTACTTGATTGTGATCTTGTTTATTGCCCTAGAATCTATACACATCCTCCACTCTCCATTCTTCTTTGGTGCTAATACCGCTGGTACAGCACAGGGACTCAAACTCTCACGGATCAATCCTTTCTGTAGCAGTTCATGTACTTGTTTGTTCAACTCCTCACTTTCTGCAGGTGTCATTCTATGTGCTACCTTATTTGGAAAACTCACTCCTGGGATCAAGTCCATCTGATGACTGATCTTTCTGACTGGTGGTAATCCATCAGGCACGTTATCGGATACAATATCCTGAAACTCATTCAACAAATCTGCAACTTCTACAAGAACATCTTCTACTTCCTCTTTACCAGCTTTTGGAATTAAAGCAAAACATACATGCTCATGCCTCATACCATCTAGGAAATTTCTTCCATCAACAAAAGTTATCCTTGCATTACCACATACCTTTTCTTCAGTCTCCTCCAATGGTTTTAGCTTATGTCACACTCCATCCTTTGTCAGGGAATAGGTATTCACACGACCATCATGTACAGCACATCTGTCAAACTGCCATGGTCTACCCAACAACATATGACATGCATCCATAGATATGATATCACACAATACCTCATCTTGGTATCCGCCAATCTTGAACTTCACCAGGCATTGTTCATTGACCATGACCTTGTGGTCATCCTGTACCCAGGCAATCCGATATGGATGTGGGTGTTTCTGTCTCTTGAGCTTCAACTTTGTCACCATCTCTTCTGACACCAAATTGTCAGTGCTTCCACTATCAATGATCACATCACAACATTTACATTCACACTTGCACCTAGTGCGAAACAGGCTCCTCCTTTGCTCAAGTTCATTCTCACCACTCAACAGGACTCTTCTATTAATCAATGTTTCTCCTCTTTCAGCATCTTTAGAATTTGATGATCTGGCATCTTCATCTACATGTGCAACTCTGGCTTGGCCTTCATTCCTCTTGTCTATTCTGCCTTGGCGCTGAGGACATTCAAATGCCCTATGACCTTCTTCTCCATAGTGAAAACATGTTCCACAGAAGCCTCCTCTTCCAGATCCTTGTCCTCTTCCTCTTCCTCTCTGATCTCTATTATTCTGATCCTGGAAGCAATTGGAATTATTTTCACGCTGATTTTGACTGCTACTGGCCTCATCCTTCTTTTTCAAATCTTCATTTCGGCCACCATATGACCGTCCACCAGATCATCCACGGTGACCTCTTCCGTTTTGTCTTCTCTCGAACTTCTTGTTCAGCTTTTCCTCTACTTTTAGGGCAAATTGGTATGCCTCCTCAATACTGTTCATTCGAACCAGATTCAACTCCTCTTGAATGCTTGGCCTTAACCCATTAAGGTATTGGGCAACTTTCTCCTTATCAGCTTTTGCATGGCCTGTTATGATGAGGAGTCGATAGAACTCCTTTGTATACTCCTAAATAGATCTTCCTGCTTGCTTCAAACTTTGCATTTTCTTTATTAGATCAAGCTCATAATCAACAGGAATGAACTGTCACTTCAATTTATCCACCATCCGATCCCATCTTGTGATTTTATTTTTCCCTCTTCTATTTCACTCCAATTGAATTTCTTGCCACCAGATCTTTGCATGACCTTTCAGTCTGGCTTTCACAAATTTGACCCTATTAGGATCCTCAACATCTTCATACTCAAAATATTCCTCACATTCATTGATCCAGTCGATCAATTCCTCTGGGTTAAGATTTCCAGAAAATGTAGGAACCTCAATCTTAGGTCTTTTCCCAATCTTGGAAATCACCCGAAAAAGTCTTTCTTCCTCCTGGTTCACAATTTCAGCTTCTCCTTCTTGATATTCTTCTTCGGCTTCATCCTCACTTTCATCTCTGACATTAAGATTCATTCCTCTATGAATCTCTTCTTGTAATGCTCGCACTTGTCTCTGCAGCTCTCTAACCTCAGGTGTTACAACACCAGCTCTTCTGCCACGTTCCCTTCATGGAGGCATTTTTGTGATGCGTGCTGAAACCCTAGCCACGGTCCTGGTGCAAACTACCTCATAGTCGGTGATCTATTTACACACTCAAGAACTCCTGCTCTGATACCACTTGATGAAGGGTGCTCCCCTTAATACCACAAACACATAACAGAAATAGAGAAACAACAACAATATGCGAGAACAGAAAATTGGCTTCTTATTATCTCCACAAATGTGGAATTACAAACTTTCAGAATTACAATATGCAAAGCCACATGGGAATTCCCTTACAATATTCTGTAGGACAAAGCCTCAAACTATTACCCAGATCTACTACCCCAGAACTATTCTGAACTCCTAAGACAATAATATAGCCTTCCTTATATAGGCAATTTTCCACCGCCTGGGAAGGTTCCAGAATTTTAGCCAATAAGGCCGACCAAATTTAGAATTATTTTATTTTACATTTTATTACATCATAGTCGGCTCAAGATAACTTTTGAAACCCGAACAGAAATTTTGAAGAAAATTATTTTCTGCCATTTCAGGTGGCCCAACTTCCGAAGACCATAAGTCATCACCAGTTGACCCGCTCGGCTATTATAACCCCATTTCGGAAATTCCACGAAGTGCTCTACAGGCTTGACTAGTGCAAGCGCCCATCACCCAAATTTTTGACCTCATCCGGGGCCTCTAAAGCCTTCAAAATTGAGTTCAAAGTTTCTGTACCCTGCTGCCAATACCGAAAATCTTCAATATCTTCCAATATACACTTGATTTGGGAATGAAACTTTACTGGCAGACTTATACGACCAAAATGAACCTCCAAGAAAGATATCAGATCATTCTGAGCACATACAAAAATTATCAAAAATAGTAACTTTCCATAAATAGCAGCTCTGCACAGAATAACCCTTATTGAATATAAAAATAGAAATATTTTTGGGTGATGCAAGATTGCTCTTACACCCAGGATGCTCCTGCATCAATATCATAGGGCTTTACAGGTTTTTTCGCCCTAGCATACATTGTTTTGTTGCCTAATCATAGTGAGAAGTGTTGCCCAGAGAAGAAATATCACACCAGTAGCCTAGAAAATATCATATGATTTTTTTGGCAATTGTACTGTCACCCAATTTTCGCAATGTCTAGTTTTGATCATTTCTTTGCAAAGTTGGGCTTGGTTGTTTTGGTTTTCTGGTTTGCTATAGTTAGACAGTGATTTATTTACAGATTTTACTTGCTTTTATTGTGCTAACTCTTTGTGGGGCTAAAAAGATTGCATGTCAAAGCTTCAAAGGCAAAAGGGCTACTAATTGTGTTTTGCAGGGCTGCCCAATGCCTAAAAACAACCAATTGCTTGTTTATTACTTTTCTTTTAAGTGTGGCATATACTAGTTGTCTCATTTCTTAGGCACTTAAGAACTTGTTGTAGGATTTTTTTGGTGGTAGGAAATTATGCTCTTCACCCTTGTGGTGAACTAGAAATCCTAACCCACTTTTAGACTTTGAAAACAAGAAGGTAATTGAACTCTTTGTTTGGTGTGTTTGGGAGAGATTCTTGAGCTAGGAGATTATGCTCTTCACCCTTGAGGTGAACCAGAAATCTTGACACTCAAAAGTCAATCCACTCTTTGTTTAGCATTAGGATCCTTTAGCGGGCTTGCTCTTGAGAAATCAAGAGGATCAACCCAAGTGGGGACAAGCTTATTGCCAGCTATTCTGACGCACTATAAACTCAAGGCTATCAAGGACACAAAACCTTGGTAGACATAGTGCTTGTCTTCTCTTGATGTGAGTACTTGTGGGATTGTGACCATGAGGAAAATGTTGAGCAAGAATGCTTAAGGTACTCTTGTGGCTACAAGGTCCATTACTTGTCACAAGGGGGGTACTATGAACAAATGCCCTTACTAAGAACCATAGGTAGAGGCCACCCTATTTTGCTTCTTAGCTTCTTGGTGCAAGGATTGATCCAAGTGGAATAACCTGGATCACCCCAAGATTACTCACCATTTGTGTTCCCTTGGTTGTGTCATTGACACCTCCATGACAAAGCTAGCATCTATCATGGGCAACCACTTTGTGTGAGGTGATGGAACATCAAGTGTGGGATAAGTTGCTAAGTATTGAGCCTTTTTCCTTCTAGGATAGTGAGTGCTTGAAGTGTTCTCACTGTGATCTACTCATGCAAACATTCTCAAACATACAAACATTGAGTAGTGCTCATAGGATTTTTCATTTTGATATCCCAATTGTTTGTCTTGGCAAGGTTGTTTTTGCCCTTGTACAAGTGTTTGATGACATGTTCCATCCCCTAATATTTGCAAACCTACCTAAATATTTCTTTCACTATGTTTGAAATCAACAAATTACCCATCAGATTGCAAAATTGACAAAATTACCTTAAAAAATTGAGACTTTTTACGCTCACTGGTCAAGAGTCATACGACACTGAAAACCAATTGCACACTGTTTCAAGTTTTATCATGCAATACTTCATGCCTAGTTTTTTATCACCCTGCTTGCCTGGATTCTATCGCATAGGCCACCTAGAAAGTATCACTTAGTCTCTATCAAAAATATCACCTAGTTAGATTTTGTTGCCATGTTTGCTTGGAAACTATCATCCAGAATATTTTTGCTATCTCACTACTGTCAAATTTGAAATTTCATTTGTTGAGTGTCTTTTCCTATTCTTACTCAACCCTGGTCTATTATCTGCATGATTAAGCCTATTCTAGACTGAGATAATCAGTTAAAGCTATTGGATTTGAGTTTCCCAAATGCTACTTTTAATCACTTGTCACATTGCGGTTACCTCTCTAGCTACTTGCTAATTGAGCTTCTTGCTCACATCTTAGCTTGAGTCAATTGATTGTTGTAAGTTCTTGAGCACTTTGACTAGAAACCTTTATTGTTCTATCTTGACAAGTGTTATTCTTTGGCTTTGTTTATCTCAAAATCTGAAAAACTTTGTCTCATTTTATTAGTCAACCAACATTCCTTTTCATGCCAGTTTCAACTCAGTCTCAATTTGAGCAAGGGAGTCACCCTCCATTCAACTATACGTAGTTACCTTCACCCATAAGACACTCACAAGCACTAGTTAGCAATGACAGTTCCTGTCCTAACCAATCTGAGGATCCTAAAGTCACCCCATGGTACAAAGGGGGCTTCCTCTTTTCCACATTCAAGACCTCCAAAAGCACAGATAGTATCTCACTCACTCTGAGTAAACAAGAAAAGTTCTATCATTTGCAAGAACATTTTGAGCATAAGGACAACCAAGGGCATTTAGACAAAATGGATGCTACTAGGTGCATGGCTATGAAGGGGATGTCTCAAGAACAACCTGAGATTAGTGGCTATGAGTATCGACCCCCTCCTTTTGGTACTATTGGAAACTATGGCAACAACACACCACCAAGATCTCCTCCAAGATGAACTTTTGCTACTCCTTCTTCACCTCCTAGACCTCCTCCCTCTCAGCATGAGGAAGAAGCCAATGATGAGATTTTTAGTGAAGAGCTTATGGGATTTGAACAAGATGAAGCCTCCCAACATATGATGCTTAAACTTTTGGAGTGAAATGGAGATCAATACTTTCAATACATGACTTCTAGTGGATACAAGCTCCCTCCTGGCTATGATGTACACCAAATTGTTCAAGAAAGAGTACCAACTAAATTGGAAATTCTTAGGGATGAGTTGTAATGGACCAATCAACATCTTTCTTAACTTGCAATAGAAAAAGAACCTCCAAAGGTTTCTTTCATAGAATCTATTTGTGCTCTTCCTTTTGATAGGAGTCTATACATGGTCCCATTTCCTAGCTATAATGATGTTCCCAAATATGACAATTATGATGGAAATGGTGACCCCCATGACCATGTGTTTCACTTTTATGCTCTTAGCATGGACTTCCTTCATGAAGACACATTTCTTCTGTGATTATTCCCTATAAGTTTAAGAGGAAAAGCTCTAGAATGGTTTGCAAAGTTGACACCACCTCTTAAAACTTTTGATGAGTAGGTTAGGTTCTTCACCCATCATTATTCATACAACATCCAATAGCCTATCACCATGATAGATCTTAATGCTCTAAAGCAAAATCAAGGTGAGCCATTTTCCACTTACTTACAATGTTGGAGGTCATTTTATTCTCGATATCCTTGATAGCTAGATGAAAGAGAAAAGATTGACATTTTTGTCAACACTTTGTGCCAAAACTCTATTACGATCTAAGGAAACAACTATTCTCCTCTTTCAATGACATGGTTGAAAGTGCATATCGAATTGAAGATGTGGCCATAAGAAAGGGGGATATTGTTATTAATAAAGATACTAGGGGCAATGGCAAGGACAAATGCAAACCTTGGAATAAAAACAAGTATGTTGTTAATGATGGTGTTGTGGATGTCCCAAAAGCCAAAGAACCTACTTTCAACCTCTCTAATGCTATATACATAGTGAAAATACAAGAGGTGCCAACACTCACAGTGATCCTAAGCCTCAACATGCAGATAAGCCAAAAAAGACATATCAACGATGATTCTACACTAAGTTGGCTGAACCATATGATGTGATTCTTAAAACTCTAGTTGCCAACAAGTATCTTACAGTTCTTGACAATTCTCATCCCTATGATCCACTAGTTAAGCCTGATTGGTGGAGACAAGACCATTTCTACCATTATCATTTCAATAAGGGACATAAGATAGATAATTATTTTAACCTTAAAGATTCCATTCAAGATCTTATTGATGGAGTCACAGTGCTCATAGATGGCTTAGTTAAAAATTTTGATCACAAATCTTTCAAGACTCCTCTACCTAAGTATGAGAAAGCAAAATCATCTTAAGCAAATAAGAAGAATCATGATGCAAAGATCAACTATACATATACTCCTGATTCACTTGTGATCAATATGATAGAACTTGTTGAGGATGTTATTATGGTGAGATGTCAAGATGATAATAATGCCAATCATGGTATGCCAAAGTTGGTCTTGCAAACACTGAATGGTTCATCTTCCCACAGTGAGACACTAAATGTTGTTACTAGGGGGCAAGCCAAAATTGTCCTTAAAACTACACATGACCCTAAGCAAGCTTCTTCTTCCAAACAAGTGGTTCCTTTAGTTTTGTCTAGCTATGACCTTGTGCACCAATTACAATGGACACCCACCCAGATATCCATTTTTGAGTTGCTTGAGTTATCGCCTTTGCACAAAGAGATCCTTGAGAAAGCTCTTCGTACAACAAATGTTCCCAATGATATTGATCTAGATCGATTCCAGGCTATGGTCACCCACATTGCATCTCCCCACTACTTATCCTTTTCTATAGAAGATGACATGTCTCTTAGTCACCCTCATAATTTGGCTTTACATATTGAAGTTCTCATCTACCATACCCAAGTTCACCAAGTCCTGATAAACAATGGTGCTGGGTTAAATATTGATTCTTTCCATGTGGTGCAATAGTTGGGATTGTCTAAATTGGCCATGGATCCTAGGAAAAAGATTACCATAAAAGCATATGATGAAGTGGAAAGATCTTCCAAAGTTCTTGTTGTGCTGCCTATTCGAGTGGGCCCTATCATGAAAGATATTATTTTCCAAGTGTTGGACATCCCACTCACATATAACATTCTTCTGATTTGACCTTGGATCCATGGAATGCAAGCTGTCCCTTCCACTTATCATCAGTGTGTCAAGTTTCCACATAATGGAGCTAAGATTGTGATTCCTAGGGACAATGCTATCACTATCAATACTCTAACTATTGCTAAGATGTTTGTTCCTCACAACAAACCTTCTCATGATCATAATGCATCCCTCATTCCTATTGAGCAAAAATTAAAGATGATGAGTATTGGTATGGGGGAATATACATTGGACTCTATTGCTACTATTCCTACTTCTCCTAAGTCCTATGGTAGACCTTCAAACAAAGCAAGGCCTTCTACTTCTTCCATGATAGTTTTTGGTACATTCATCCAATCATCCATGCCCTTAGAGGTTGAAAAAGAAGAACAAGCTATTAGGGAGTGGATTTATAGAGAAGAAGAAGACAATATGATAGTTGCTACTCCCATTTCTCCTAAACACTATGGTAAAGGCTATAAATTTCTACAGAAAATGGGCTATCAAGGTCATGGACCTTTAAATCACAATGGGCATGCTTTAATTAAACCTTTGAGTCATACTGATGGCCAATCTTCTAAAGATACCATAGGTCTAGGATATGGTGTTGACAATGACAGTCCTGAATGTTCTAGAAATGCTCCCATGCTTAGTGACTCAGATACAGATGTCCAAGAATCACCACTATACACTATGAATCAAATGGAAGACTGTCTTCCTTCCACCTCACTTCTTTGGGGAGGAGAATGCATGCCTATTGATGATACAGATGAAGCCTCCACATCTAGAAATTTTGTGCCTAATGAGTCATTAAGCTTTGATAGATGGTGTAGAAATATTGCACGATTGATAGAAAGAGGAGATCTCACACATAATGACATGAATACCTCTACTTCTAGGTGTCATAAGCCTTTTTGGTGTAAACACCCCAGTGAAAGTTCCACAGACACTCTCTTAGATGGATCTTCTATAGTAGATATGGGCGTTGATGTGATTCATACCTATAGTGACCAACCCAACGTAGTTGATGAGTTGCGCATAGGGTCTGATGAGCTCAATCCACATATTTCTTTAATGGACCATGCTGGTCCTTCCATGAAAAATTTAGATCTTGACACTTTTGGAGCTTACCCTATAGGCTCAACTTCTCTTGTCACTAGAGATGATATCCCCCACATCAATCACCTTGAACTAGTCTTTTTGCTTTCCCTCATGCACTCAAATCTCATAGATTGGTCTACCCAAGATGAAAGACCTATATTGCCTTCCTTTCAAAATGACTATGAGATTGCCTACTAGCTCAATGCCATTGAACCTGTTACTTCTTCCACCAATGAACCAGCAACAAACATGACTAAATCAGATATCAAGTACCTCAGTCATAAAATTCAAACAAAAAAACAATGGTCAAATGGTGAAAACCACATTTTGGCAGTGTCTGAACCTCAAAATAGTAAAAATAAAGACATATCTAAGGGTGAAAACCTCACTGAGGCACCCGAGGATGAGGTACTTGGTAGTCTGTCGAGCTATTTTCAAGAAAGGTCTTCAGTTCTAATAGAACTTACATAGCCCATCAACTTGCGGATAGAGGAATCTCCTAAAATCATACATGTGGCTCAGTCTCTCTCAGCAGAAGAAAAAGAACAATTTGCTACACTCTTTCAAGAGAAAAAGATCAATTTTGCCTGGACATACTCCGACCTGCTAGGTTTAGATACTGAGCTTATTATGCATCATCTCTCTATTTCTCTAGAGGTAAAACCTATCAAACAAAAATTGAGAAAGATGCATCGCCATGTGTCATTACTAGTTAAGGCTGAACTTGAGAAGCTCCTAAAAGCCAATTTCATTAGAGCAACTAACTACGCTGAGTGGATTTCTAACATTGTCCCTATTTCTAAACATGACAAGTCCATTCGTGTATGCACTAATTTTTGAGACCTGAATAAAGCATGCCCTAAGGATGATTTTCCACTTCTGAACATCGACATGATAGTGGACATGACGACAGGCTATGAAATGTACTCTCTTATGGATGGCTTCTCCGGATATAACTAGATTAAGATTGCCCCTAAGGACCAAGAGAAGATAGCCTTCACATGTGCATGGGGTAGCTTTTGTTGGAATGTCATGCCATTCAGGCTTAAAAATGTTGGTGCAACCTATCAAAGAGCCACGACTACCATCTTTCATGATATAATGCACAAAAACATGGAGGACTATGTTGATGACACGCTTGCCAAATCACAACAACAAAGCACTCATTTGTCTGATTTGAGTTTGATATTAGACTACATGGGATGATTTTAGCTCAGATTAAATCCAAAAAAATGTGCTTTTGGTGTCACTTCTAGGAAACTGCTAGGATACATATTATCAGCAAAAGGAATAGAAGGAGACCTAGAAAAGGTGCAAGCTATCATGGAGATGCCACCTCCTCATAACATCAAACAATTAAGGAGCCTTCAAGGCCATCTTCAATCTATCTGGTGGTTCATTTCTCAGCTAGCTGATAGAGCTCAACCATTCAATCAGAATTTGCATAAGGGAGATACTTGTATATGGAATGAGGTGTGTCAAAAGAATTTGGACCAGCTCAAGAATTACCTAGCATGACCTCCTATCCTTATGCCACCTATCCAAGGGAAACCCTTGATATTATATATTTCTGCTACAATAAATTCTTTAGGGGCTCTCCTTGCACAACATGATGATAAGGGAAAAGAACAAGCTATCTATTATATCAACCGCACTCTGGTTGCTTATGAACTCAACTATTCCATTATTGAAAAGGCTTGTTTAGCTATGGTGTTTGTGTCTCAAAAACTCAGACATTATATGCTTGCACATACTACATAGCTGGTTGCTAAAATTGATCCTTTAAAATATCTCCTAAGTAAAGCTACACTTACTGGACACCTTGCCAAGTGGATGCTGATTCTTTCAAAATTTGACATTTAGTATATTGAGAGAAAAGCTATTAAAGGGAAAGCAATTGTAGATCAATTGGCTGAGTTTCCCATGACTGATAACACTCATCTTTAGATAGATTTCCTAGATGCCTCAATCATGAATATCATAGGGCATACATGGAAAATGTTTTTTGATGATTCTCACACATAGAATGGTGTCGGTGCTAGAATCCTATTTGTTACCCCTCATGGATACACCATTCCTAAATCCTATAAGCTCCTCTTTCCATGCATCAATAACATAGCTAAATATGAAGCCTTGCTGAATGGTGTTAAGCTTTCCCTTGAATGGAGGATTTATGAGTTGCATATTTTTTGAGATTCCCAACTTGTCATAAACCAAGTAAATGATGAATGCCAAACCAAAGATGACAAGTTGATTCCCTAAAAGAGGATGATAGACTCACTCAAGAATTATTTTACATCTGTCACATTCCAACAAATTCCTAGAGCTGAAAAAAAGGCTGCCGATGCCATGGCTACTTTGGCATCCATTCTACGACTGGAAGAGCACAAACCAGGCTTTGAGTTCCTGGTGGAAGAATTGTGCTACACTTCTTACAACTCCCTTGATGACCATGTCATTTACACTATGGTCAGTCATGACTGCTCCCGCTATGCCACCATCTTTTCCTATGTCCAAGATCAAGTTATCCCTAAAAGTCTAATGCGCAATGAGAAGCACCAACTCATCCGTAATGCCTCATGCTTTACCCTCATGTCTAGTGACTTGTATAGGAAGGGTCTAGATGGAACTCTCCTTAGGTGTCTAGAAATAGAGGATTTAGAAAAGGTGCTATCCATAGTTCATGATGACATATGTGGGTCACACTCTAACGTCAGTCTTGTGCTTGCTCAAAAATTGCTTAGGGATGGCTACTATTGGCCTACTATGAAAGATGATGCTATTCGATATGCCAAGTCTTGCAAAAAATGCCAACTACATGGGAATCTCATTCATGCTCCTGAATGTGAGCTTATTCCCTCTGTTACTTATTGGCCATTTCAACAATGGGCCTTTGACTTGGTAGGCAAGATTTGTCCTAGTTCATCAAGTGGGCATAAGTTCATCATTACAGCTACTGAAGATTTCACCAAATAGGTTGAAGTTGTCCCACTATCCGTAGCTACCGGAAAACATGTTGCCCTATTTATTTTGAATCACATCATTTTCCACTATGGTATTCCTTCTTCCATAGTCACAAATAATGGCAGCCAATTTAAGAACAAAGACCTAAAGCACTTGTGCAAAAAATTCAAAATCAAACAACATTGGTCTTCGGTTTATTACCCTTAGGGGAATGGCCAAGCTGAGGCCTCAAAAAAAATGTTGCTGAAAATTCTCCATAGAACAGTGCACAAATCAGGCAAGGATTGGCATCTGTAGATCAATCCTGCACTATGGGCTTATAGAACGTCTATTCACACTCCTACAAGTGCAACACCTTTTTCCTTGGTCTATGGTTTTGAGGCTGTCTTACCACTAGAGGTTGAAATACCTTCACTAAGAGTCTCTCTTCATGGTTTTATTACCAATGAAGACCAAAGGGCCATGAGAGTGCATGAGCTCACTACTTTGGAAGAATGCCGCAAGGCCACTTTTGATCACATGTGCACTTATCAGAATAGAATGTCTACTACCTACAATAAGAAAGTTCATCCTAGAGAGTTTCAAGTGGGTGAGCTAGTTCTTAGAGAAAATCCTAAAAATTAGTAGAATAGGGAGCAGAAAGGAAAGTTTGAGCCAAATTGGTTAGGGCCTTACATTATCAAAGAGACATTTGGGTCTAGAGCCTATCAGCTATCTACACCTGAGGGAGAAGAGCTTATTGAGCCTATCAATGTTATACATCTAAAAAACTTCTATGCCTAAGGTTCTTGAGCTCTTTGTACATATCCTTATTGATCCTGAAAAAATCTTAAAAAACAATTTCATATATGATGCTAAAAAAATCCTAAAAAGCATAAAATGTCATGAAAAAATGAGCATCCTAGTAAAAACCTAGCTATAGGAACTTTGATGTCTCACCAAAAAAATAAAAAAATGCAAAAATACAAAAAAATTGAAAAAAGTCCTGAAAATATCTATCAAGTGGTGAAAACTTGGAAATAGATGCTGCTTGAGACCCTTGCACCTATGTCTATCAGTCTTGCATGGCATTCCTTTGATCCACTTCTCTCTTTGCCTCTCCTAGCTTGGAATTGAATCTTGTCTTAGTCTAGGGGGCACATGTTGTTTTAGCTCATCTTGGGTCTCTTTCTGCGTCAGGGTTTCTTAGGCTACTTGGTTCAAACAGTGTTTCTCAACACTCCCCAAACTATGTTTTTCAACACTACCTTAGCGGCGAGTGTTTTTCAACACTTATCAGATGTTTACCCACAATCCAGAATGATGTGATACTTCCACTGGTAGCGGTGATGCTCAGAGATTGACTCTATGACCTACACACATGCACTTAAACCACTTGACTTGTTGAGACTTGTTGGACTTTCTTTCTCTATGTGTTGTCTATGATGATTTCTTTGCCGAGTGTTCTCTCCCTAATGGTTTTTTATGATGCATAGCTAGAAGACTAGGGGCATGAGGACATGTTTTATTTCTTTCTCTTCTTGTGGATATATTTTGTTGGTCTTAATTATCATTAGCATTTATGCTGGTTCTACTTGACAAATAGGACTTACAAGGTATTGTCCTTAACTTTTTTCACAAGTGTATGCTTATAGACATCTTGACTTTGTTATGTCTCCGTGCGAGCATAATCTTGCTATATCAAACTTAGGGAACATCACTACACTAGTCATCTTGACCTACATGTCTTTGGTGCCTAGGTGGGATTCCCACATTTCATTTGATATAGATCATATTCATATACACATAGCTATACTAGTGTGTATTGTATGATCTTGGGATGCTACCAATAATGCTTGATGATGAATGTTAGAGTCTAAAAGCCTTGTGACCTTGCAAGTAAACCAGTTTTCATAGTAGCTTGCATTTTTAGATTCATAATAGTTAGTTTTGCATCTTGCATATGGAGAGAGCTCTTCTTTTATCTTTCGAGGACCTATTGGTCAACAACACTCACCTTTCCTTTTCTCAATCATGTCTTTCACTCCTTGTCTTTCACATCACATCTTTTTCCTGTCATCACAAGGGGTTAATCTTATCATCATATCTATCCTAAAGAGATCATTTTCAGAAACATGAGTCTATATCATAAACATGAGAACTAAAACATACATCTATGAGAGAGAATATATATGTGAGCATATAACATACATTTTGAGCAATATGACAAGACAATATAAGCTATATCAATACTGAAACATCCATCACAAGTGGGACAAATACACAAGCTATATCATATATCTAGTAATCTCATATATATAACCATGTCATGATACAATGTGGGATACCAAAAACTAGATCAAGTCCCAGGATATGTCTCTATACATCTATCTAACCTAAAACCTAAGACTTGCTAGCTCCATCATGTCAAGCTAGTGGTGGAGGAGGTGTTGTTGCTACTACGTCCAGTACCATATCTGATCTCCCAGCTATCACAGAGTAGGGCAGTGCTCTCTAACCCTCTGGTATTGCCTTTATATAGAACCCATGAACTAGAACTACTGCTTGCTAAGCCATCTTCTCTCTCTGAGCTCTTAAGATTCTCAAAGTCACAAAAGACAAATGAGTTTGAAAATGACCGTTTTACCCCTTATATAGCATTTTGACTTTTTGACCAATTTTCAAAACATGTCAAAATTGCGTGAAAATTGCACCCCTAGCTAATTTTGACATCCTGGATCCATTTTTGGGATTGAAATCAAAATTTGAGTTCATCTTGATAGTTAAATTTTCATTTCAAAATTTTCCCTTCTTCTACGCAGTTCACTGACCTTTTGAGGCCTGATCCTTCAATCTTCCTTGGGGCATTCTTTCCTTCTTCATCCCCATCTCTCTCACCCTTCTAGTCTTTCATTCACTTTCATTCATCTCTCTTTGAGGTCCTCATTGGGGCATATCTTCACTGCTTGATGGTTATTCTCTCATCTTTCATCTTTGATTATGATTTCTAGTGATTTGATCATGTTGCTCTTTCTTCTGCATTCCCTCTACCTAATTTTGATTTTGATCCCGAGGGGGCAGACACATCATATCCTATCAGCTATACTCTAGAGCATATGCTTAACCATTCCATTTTATCTGATCGATCTATCTTTGTGCTTGACATGTTAGTTCTCATCTCAAGTTCTGATACTGTCCATCTCTTTCCTAAGTGTTCAATACTGTTGCTACCAGGAAGACTATGCAGGATTTTCTATCTCTCTGCACTTCATACTTTGGAGTCAGATCTCTATTGCCTTCTTGGCTGATCTATTCTTTGATGTAATGTGTTCCTAGATCAATCACACATTAGTCAAAGAGGGGAAAATGTAATCATCCAAAAAGAGTCATCTAGACTATTAGCCCCTTTTGTAAAAATTATCAATTTCTTATTCTTGATCTAATCCTTGTTCTATCATTTATTCAGTTTTATTCTATGGGCTAACCATCTTATCCTAAGTATTTATTTAATTAAAAGGAGTCTCCTCCTCTTTTATTAAATAAAAATCCCCCCACTTTTCCTCTTATCCTAAGTTGCACAAATAAAACATTATTCTTATTTTATAAAAAGGGAAAAAGCACTTTTTGTCTCATATGGACACAAAAGTCAACTCTTATTTTCTCATTGGAGGATACTTGTGCACATGGATTGCTCCTCTTTCAAGCTCCACCATTGATTAAATATTTTTCCTCTTAATCTCCATGGTCCATTCTTTCTCATTTCTTATAAAAGGAGAGCTCTCTTCTCATTTGCATATCCATCTTTTGAATACTAATGTTATGCTACAGGTTTTCTAGGTGACTTTGGAGCTTTGGAGATTTGAAGCATTCTTAGCTTTTAAATTCACATTCTATCTTAGTTCCATTCTTTCATTTTAGTTTCATTATCATGGCATACATAGCTTAGTTTCCTTTATGCTTTAGATTGATTCACATAATCTAATTAGGAGGGTTTTGTAATACTTGCATCCTTCCTTTCCATAGCTTAACTTGCATACTCATCTTAATATAGCTTGCATCTTCATTTCTAGCATTGCATTTCATTCACATTTTGATTCTTGAGGACATTGGCATTATTTCCGTTGTCTCCGTTGAATCTCCCATTTCATGGTTTACTAGCAAGGTCATAGGCTTAAATAGCTCTAGCTAAGAGTACACTTAATTTCCTTGTACTCCATGCTTAGGGAGCTCTAGGTCATTTCTCAAGGCTTCCCATTCATGGATTCCCTTGGAAGTAAAGATTTAGATAAGTGCACATCTTAGTGTGTACGCCATCCATCTTGTAAAGAATTTTTCCTTGCATTCCAAGACCAAACATATAAAATTGAGGTATCACTTCATTTGGTTAGTATTGGATAATGGACAACTAAAGATGAAAAAGATACATATAGATAAAAATCTAATAGTTATGTTTACAAAGATAATGACAAGGGAGGAGCTAGAATCCTCTTCAGCTTTGGTTGGTCTTCATGACTGAAAACAATAAAAAGAACAACATAGTCCATGGGGGATCAATCCAATAGGAGTTTTAGGGGTAGTTGTTTTGCTACAAGGTCAGTCTCCAAGTGGGAGGTTTCTTAGTGTGGATTTTGATCATTCCCTAGGTGGGAGATTTTTCATTTGTGGTGACTGATTAGGAAAGGACTACACACTTTTCATTTATCATGGGTTTGGAAGTAATGGCCCAAATTTATTTATTTATTTTTTTCGGGGGGGGGCTTAACTCGTCAAGCAGTTTTGAGTTGACACATCAAGAATTACCCTAGGTTGACTTGACAATATTTTCCCTATGTTGACACGTCAAATATTTTTTTAGGGTTAACTTGTTAACTAACATAAGTCTTGTTATAATGGCTTAGGGTTAGGGTTTTCTCAATATATGAGAATTTCTTAGCTTCTTGCACCGGTATTGAGTTGCAAGGGATTGCAGATTGTAATAGTCTAAAATTATTGGATAATAAGATTGGACTCTTTTTGGTGGACATAGCCCAAGATTGGGTGAACCATGTTAAATCTTTGTGTCTTCTTGTTGTATTTATGTGTGCTTTATTCATTTTTATTATTGGCTATATTTGCATGTAACTGTTAAATTTTTTTTACAAATTCTAACACTCGATTGGTATAGCTCATCATTTTAAGAGGTGCAACCAATATTTATTTGATGAAAGAGTGTTGTTTGGTGTTCATGATGAACAGTGCAGGGATGGTGATCAATTCTAAGATAGAAATGATTTTTTTGTTTTTTTTGTAGAATTTCACAATGGTTGTTCATATTTTTAATGGTATCCTATTCTTGTTGTTGGATCACTTTTGGTTTTTCAAATAAATTAATTTGAATTTCATGAAGCATGTTTGTTATCTTGGTAAACTAGATGGTGTAATGTGTTGTGAGGGATTATAGCATAGATTTTGGATCATGGTGTGTTTGATGTTATTTTTTTGGATCTAATATATGTCTTAGTCAACATGTTAAGGATCACAATGGTTAATGTAATTCATTTTTGTAATTAAGGTCTTGGTTAAGGCTGACCTTATTCATCTTTTTGTAAGGTATAAAATGATGAAATCATTCATGTAATAGAGAGAGTGGTGATATGCACGAAGGATGTTGCGAATGTTAATACTTTTGTCAAAAAGGAAGGAGAGTGAAACTAATGTATTAGAGATTCAAGAAGAGGTATTAATGGAATCTATTATTGACCTTATATGATCGTATATTCTATTGGAATTTTATTGGCATGAATGATGATTATAGTCAGTTCATGATATAGAGTATTTTGTCCACAGTGTATTTTTTTCCATTCCATGGTTGTTTCCCTTCATTGTATCACTAGGTTGTTTCCCTGGTGTCTTTGAGAAGTGATCTCTAGGTAGTTCTTGAATGCATGTGCATTCCCCTTCTACCTTTAACAAGATTTATGTGCTAGTACATTACCTAGTAGGTTTGATGTCCACTGTGATTTTTCCCTTAACATGGTTTCCACAAGAAAAAAACATGGTGTTATGTGTTATGGTTTTGTTCATTTATATTCTTTAATACTTAACTTTCTAATATAATTTATTATGGTGATACATGGTTTAAGGTTTGTAGTTTTAGGACACAACTGATTCACCCCCTAGTTGTGTTTATTATCTCATCTCTAACAATTGGTATCAAATATTGGTCCTATTTTGGAAAGTTGATCAATTTTGGAGATCCATCATGGGAGATTTTAAGGACATTCCTAAATTTGATTCAAAACCAAATATGCATTATGGAAAGAAAGGATGATTACTCACTTCATCTGAATGGGGATAGAATGTTGGGAAGTTACAAAGAAGGATTATAAATTTCCTAATCTTTCTACTACTAGTGCTGATGAGAGGAAGGAACTTGTTGATAACTTGAGAGCCAAGGAAGCCCTTTATAGGGCCCTATTAGATGTAGAATATACTTGTATCATGGAATTGGATATTGCTCGTGAGATTTGGGTAAAGTTGGAGTCACTACATGAAGGAGATATATGTGAAGTAAGTGAAGGTGAAAAGTTTGAAAGGGAATATGGAATCCTTTAGGCTGAGAGAAGATGAGACAATAAGTGCATATGTGCAGCAGGTGACATAAATTTTTAGTGGAATCAGATGTGCTTGAGGGAAAATGCATGAAGATGAGATAGTGTCAAAGATACTGATATCATTTGCATCTTCTTATAATGTCAAGGTTGTTTCTATTGAATAAATCAAGATAGTTTTAGAAGTGATTATAGACTCATTGGTTGGTAAGTTTTTTCTTTTGAAATGACTAAATTTGGAGATAGTTTTCTGAAAATTGAATCTACATTTAAAGCTAAAATTTCCAAGGATAATAAAAAGTATGATCTTGGTGAAATCTCTTCAAGTACTCCTAATTATGAATCTAGATATGCTAATGACATGAAACAGATTCAAGAAGAGGAAAGGAAGATGGAAGAATTCGATGCCCTAATTTCTAAGAGATTGTCTAAAGGTGTAGGTAAGTATGAAGGGAAACTACCGTTGAAATGTTTTTCATACAATAAGATTGGAGATTTTTCTTCTAGATGACCTAATAGAGTGCCAAAGGATAAGCCTAAGAAATTTCAACCTAAGTACAATACATGTTACTATACTAGTGAAGGTGTGACTGATGATGAATCTAAAAAGAGTGAGGATGAGATTGTATTTATTGCTATCAAAGAAGAGAATCCTATTATATTTATTGAAGACAAATCCATAGTTACTCATGTTGAATATAAAGATGAATGAGTAATACATAATAGATGTTCTTATCATATGATAGGAGATAAGAATAATTTTGTAGAAAGGTATGATGGAGGTGTTATCATATTTGGTAATAATGCTCCTTGTTTGATCAAAGGATGAGGTAATATAACACTTGATGGAAAGAATAACATTCATGATGTTTTATATGTTGAAGGTTTAAATCATAATATTTTGAGTATTGGAAAGTTTATTGACAAGGGATACAATTTACAATTCAAAGATGGAAAATGCATAATCATTGGAAAATTGGGTGAAGAGATTGCATCAGATACTATAAGACCAGAGGTAATATTTTTCATTTGAATAATGTAGAGAATACATGTTTGATTGATAAAGTTCATGATAGTTGGTTATGGAATAAGATATTTTTTCATGTGAATTTTGATAACATTGTGAAGATCAGTTCTACAAATGTTGTGAGAGATTTTCCTAAATCGGTAAATCCTAATAATGCTATATGTAAGGATTGTTAATTGGGAAAGCTAACTAGATCTACATTTAAGATCAAGACCTATACTTCCAATGAAATTTTAGATTTGGTGCATACAAATTTTTGTTGTCCTACAAGAACAAGAAGTTACTATGGAGATAAACGATATGTGCAAGATCATGGTATGCCAAAAAGTGGCAATGTGAAAAAGAATTCTTGATTGATAGACTGATTCAAAAAATATTATAAGTTTCAAATCATATAAAATTTTTGAAATTTGAAACATGTTTCACATTCTATGATTTTCATACTAGAAGAAAATAATTAAAAAATTTTAATTTGATGAATTTTAGACTAAGTTAAGGTGGTCAGACACAAGTTTTTATATTCTAGAAAAGTTGTAGTAGGAAGATCGTAATTAATTATTTACTTGAAAAAAATTATAAAAAATTATGTGTCACATCTGGACATGATTTTATTACTTATATCTAGAATCTTGTAAAATAATATTATCATTTTATTATTTTTAAGGTGGTTAGACATAAACCTACTTCTATTTTTCTTGAAATTTTTGTACAAATGCATTGAAATTTAAAATTTTCACCATATCAAATATTTTTTTTTTCAAAAAGGGATAGTATATGAGAAAATATATTTAATTTAATATAAATTATCTTGTTACATATTTTTGATATAAAATTTATAACTTTTTCAAATTTTTATGTCAATTTTCCTAACCCTAATTTCTAAATTTTCATTGCCACTTAAGGGCCTAGTTTGGCATACCATGATCCTGTATATACATAAGTACTTTATTATTTTCATTGATGATTACTCAAGGATGATGTGGGTTACATTTTTTTAAGGAGAAATCTGAGGCATTTAAAAAATTCAAAATCTTTAAATCTATGGTTGAGACAAAGACAAGATTGAAGATGAAGTATTTGAGATCTGATAGAGGAGGAAAATTTACATCAAGAGAGTTTGTTGCTTACTGCGAAGAGCATGGAATAAAGGGATAGATGTCAACTCTATGAACCCCTTAGAAAAATGGAATTGTAGAGAAAAGAAACAAGAAAATCCTAGACACTGCTAAGACTATGATATTAGAAGGAAAAGCTTCACAGATGTATTAGAGAGAGATAGTTAGTACTACAATCTACACTTTGAACAAAGTTCAGATAAAGCATAGAACATGTATAAATCCTTATGAGTTATGGTATGGTCATGTCCCTACTATGAAATATTTTATAATCTTTGGAAGTAAATTCTATATTAGGAGAGATGTTTAGACCTAGGAAAGTTTGGCCCTAGAAGTGATGAAGGAATTTTTTTTGGATATTCCAACAAAAGAAAATCTTATAAGTGTTATAACAATAGGTTGAGGAAGATTTTTTAAAGTTGTAAGTGAAAGTGGATGGAATCTATCAGATATGTGAAAGATCTTATAGTTATAAGTTAGAAGATGAAGATGATAATCAGGTTTTAGCTTCATAGAACCAAAATTAGAATTAGAGTGGATTGGTAGAACAAGATGAAGAAGATGGAAATGAAGTTGATACACAAGAATTTTCTACTTAGGAAATTCAAAAGATGCCAAGGTATGTAACTTGCTAAATCATACTAAAGATCAAATCATTGGTGACATAAATCAAGGTTTGTTGAGAAGAGGTAAGATTTATAGGAATGAAATTTGTTTGATATCACAAGTTGAACCTAGTAATGTTAATGAAGAATGAAAAGATGAAAGTTGGATCAAGGATCAGAATAAAAAGAAAAAACTATGGATTTTAGTTCCCAGACCTAAAGACAAAAATGTTATAGGAACTAAATGGGTTTTCAGGAGAAAAATGAATGAGGAAGGTGGGGTAATAAGAAACAAAGCTATACTTGTTTGCAAAGGATGTTCTCAAATGTAAGGTATATATTTTGAAGAAAAATTTTCTCTTGTTGCTAGAATTGAAGCTATTAGGATGCTTTTTACATATGCTACTTACATAATTTTTAAGGTGTATCAGATGGATGTTAAGTCAACATTTTTGAATGGAGACTTGGTAGATGAACTTCAAGTTGAATAATCAGATGGATTTCTATTGAATGATCAGAGTGACATAGTAAATTGATTGAAGAAAGCCTTGTATGGATTGAAATAAGCACCTAGATCTTGAAACACGAGGTTGGATAAGTATTTGATAAATACTAGTTTCAGTAAAGGTATTGTTGATAGTAATTTTTTTTCAAGATTGAGAACAATAACCTTTTTATTGTTGAAGTCTTTGTGGATGATATAATTTTTGGAAGTGATGAAAATATGAGAAAATATTTTGTAGATTAGATGCACAAATATTTTAAGATATCTATAATAGGTGAGATGAAATTCTTTCTTGGTTTATAGATTATATAGCTAGATTCAAGGTTTTTCATTTCATAGTGAAAATATGTGAAAGAAATGCTAAAGAAATTTTGGATGAATTATTCCAAACCTATTGGAACCCCTATGGTATTTGGTTGCAAATTGACAAAATTTGATGATTCACTTGACACAAATTAGAAAAGTACAGATCAATGATTGGAGGATTACAATATCTAACTCACACTAGACTAGACATATCAAATGGAGTTGGAATTGTTGAGAGATTTCAAGATGAACCTAAGGAAACTCATGTGGCTAATGTTAAAAGAATTTTCAGATATTTGAGAGTATAGTTGAGTATGGATTATGGTATGGAAAGGATGATGATTTTACTTTGAGTGCATATATTGATGTTGATTGGGAAAGAAATCTGGATGATAGAAAAAATACTAGTAGTGGTGCATTCTTTTTAGGAAAGAGGCTAGTCCTATCGTTAAACAAAAAGTAAAATTGCATTTCTCAATCTAGTATTGAAATTGAATATGTTGTTATTGTTGTTAATTGTACACAAGTTTCTTGGATGAAGAAAATATTGAAGGATATAAGAGTAAGTGTTGATGAGCCTATAACTATTCATTGTGATAACTCAAGTGATATTAATATCTCAAATAACCTTGTGTTACATTCAAAGAAAAAACATATATTTATCAAATATTATTTCTTGAGGGATAATGTGACTAAGAATGAAGTGAAATTGGACTATGTGGCTACTAAGGAATAAATTGTAGATATTTTCACTAAGAATTTACCTAAAGATACATTTGAACATCTTTAAGGTAAGATTGGGGTAATGGCCCCTCCTGATCAGAACTAGTTGATGCATGGGATTACATCATACTAGTGATCTTAACAAATTAATCTTCTTTCTATATTTTTGTGTTGAGGCTTCTCCTTGGGGGAGTAGTTGTTGCAGCTATTTTTTTCATGCAGTTGAGGAGTAGGTATGTTTTTCTTTTTCCTTTTCCATTGATGTCAGAGGGGGAGAGAAAGTTATGTGAAAAATATTTGACATGGGGTAGTGTTGATCTTCTTGAGAGCATGTCAAAGAAATCTGTGTATGTTTGTGGAAGAGATTGTTAGAGAAAATCTGAAAGATAATACTTTTATTGTTGTTGATGACTTTGCATATTGATTTGGTTTTTCACATCATATGTTTCCATCAATTTCAAAGGGTAGGATTGTTGGGATTTTGTTGGAATTGTTGTAGAGATTTTTGAGAGTAACATATTATATGTATTGGCATTAATTTTTTGTCACTAATTTCAACATATTTCCTTATTCTTGATAGTTTTATTTATTTGTTCAATGGAGAGATTTTATTGGTATGACATCTATTTTGAGATTCAAATTGTGTGCAGGCATAGATACTTGAAGAAATATTTTTAATTTATTCATGTTTAATTCTAGATCTTTATGTTATGATTTGAGTGAGTTTTAGCTGATTGATCAGAGATTGTTTATTGGCTTATTTGGTCAATTATGGAAATGACACAGTTGTGGTTTTTGGATGGGTAATAATTAGTTATGTTATATTTCTTATTTCTAACCTAGTGGTGTATTCAATATTGTTATTGGTATCCTCATATGGTATAGTTTATGATTTGGAGACATGCAAGTAGTATTTATTTGATGATAGAGTTTGTTGTTTGGTGTTCAAGATGAACAATGAAGAGATTGTAATGAATTCTAAGATAGACATGATTTTTTTGTTGTTGTGACATTTCATATCATGCTTCATATTTATTTATGGTCTCCTATTGTTATCGTTGGATCTCTTTTGGTTTTGTGATGAAATTCATTTGAATGTCATGAAGCATGTTAGTGTTCTTGACTAACTCAATGGTGTAATGTGTTGTGAAGGATTATAGTATGGATTTTTGGATCATGTCATGTTCAAGGTTATTTTTTTAGATCTAAGATATGTATTAGCCAACATGTTAAGGATTGCATTGGTTAATGTGATTTATTTAAATGTAATTAAGGTCTTGGTAAAGGTTAACCTTATTTATCCTGTTGTAATTTTTGAAAAGATGAAATTATTTATGTAATATAGAGAGTAGTGAGATGTGAAGGATGTCGCAAATGTAAAGAATTGTCGATAATATAGTAGATTTTTATCCGTAGTGGATTGTTGTCCATTCTATGGTTTTTTCCCTTGATTTTATCACTAGGTTATTTTCCTAGTGTCTTTGAACAATGAGCTCTAAGTAGTGTGCCTAAATACATGTGTATTCAACTTATACCTTTAACTGGATTTATTGATGTAGGGGAATTGTAGGGTACTTAGTGAATCTGCATGGTAATGTGTTGTTTTGGTTGTGTTACTCGGTTGTAGCTTTAATCGACAGTCTCAGTTATTGAAGGAAGCTTGGTCACTGAAGGAACTTAGTAAAACCTCTTGCACTTAGTGGAACTTGTACTTGGTGATTCTTGTGTTTCTCAGTGATGCTTGGCCTGCTCGTTTGTTTTACTAGTGCTCGGTTGTTTCTCTAACACTTGGTAGTCATAGTTTATAGAGTGGAGTTCTTGGAGATTTAGTTGGCCAAATTGGTGCATTTATTGTTGGTAGCTTTTGTTGTATTCTCCTATGTAGATCTAGAGGCTGACATGGAGAATTAAATGTTTGTAAGGATATTTGAGAGCTGACTATCATTGGGTGAACCCACAATAGTGGGTTACACTTTTTAGCCTAAACGGACATTGAACTCTACATTTTGAGAAAAAATTTCAAATTCAGATGCATATTGCCGTTGAACCACTCAAAATTGGAGGATGAAGTAAATTAGAGTGTTTCAGGATTTTCTATTTAGATTCTAAATATTTTTTTATTTTTATTTTTGAATTTATTTGAATACTTTTTTCTTTCTCCCACGAAAACTTGTATGATGCTGAAAAGATCATTTTCAAATAGTAACACTGTTTTCATAGAGCATAACTTTTTTTGTAAAATAGGTATGGATGTGATTCTTTCAAATTTAGTTTTGTAACATCCATACGAAGGGCATGGAATTGGTTTGAAGATATTATCACTATTATTGCATATTTTATTAACGTTTGAAGTTGACTAAACCAAAATTTTGACCTACCTTGACTACATAGCTTATAACTTATTGTGTATTTATTGAATTTCAATTATTATTATTTTAATAGAAAGTAGACTCGAATACGGAGGGCACTATTATTTTTCAAAAAAAAAATTCCTTGTTTTACTATTTTTCATTGAACGTCAAACTCAGAGGTTTATATTTGATAAAAAACCTACATTCATTTAACGTCAAAAAACCATACACATAATAGATTTAAAAATAGTCAAATATATAATCATTAGAAAGCTAGTTCTGAGTACTTGTTGTATAAAAAAGGATTTCTTTTTATTCACCATTTGATTAGCGTGCTTGAGGCCTGAAGCCATGAAATTCTTAGAATTTCTTGAAAACTTGAAATCATGTCCCATTTTAGGCACTTTCGATAGAAAGTACTTTCAATTGAAAGTACTAAATTTTGATTGAAAGTACTTTGGCAAAAAATGCAAAATTTAGTCAATACTAAGGGACTTTCTATCGAAAGTCATCTAGTTTCAATCAAAAGTCAAGTTTGACTTTTGATCAAAACCAATGTCAGCCTTTTTGGTGGCATTCCAAGTAATAAGAATTAGGTATAAATAAATGTATATTTTTTTCATTTCATAAATCTGAAAGCTGTAAAATAATTCACATTTAGGAGAAGGAAGACATTTGGGCATGGAATAACTTTCTAAGTTGTGATGGGAAATAAAAAAAGAAGGCTAAACAAAAGTACACGACATTATTCAGAAGAGACTGGACAAAGACTACATGAAGAATCATGAAAAATATATCATCGTCAGAATCAAGGTATGTCTACGATGTCTCTAGATAGATATTTTGAGTTGATGGTCAAGACTATTCTTAATGTTCATGTAAATGTGATATTGTATAGGTCTATTAGACTTAACTAGACCTAATTGTAGACCTATTTGGACTAATAGGACTTATTAGAACTAATTAGGACCTATTCTAGGACTATTAGGATCCAATTAGAATCAATGAGAACCAATTAGCACCTAATTAGACTCAATTAGGACTAATTAGGACTTAATAGGACCTATTAGGACTAATTAGGATCTATTAGGACTAATTAGGACCTAATAGGACCTATTAGGACCTATTAGGACTAATTAGGACCTATTAGGACCAATTAGGACCTATTAGGACCAATTAGAACCTAATTAGGACTAATTAGGACCTATTAGGACTAATTAGGACCTAATAGGACCTATTAGGATGTATTAGGACTAATTAGGACCTATTAGGACCTATTAGAACCTAATTAGGACTAATTAGGACCTATTAGGACCTATTAGAACCTAATTAGAACCTATTAGAACCTATTAGGACCTATTAGAAGCTAACTAGAACCTATATGAACAAAATACTACCTAATAGGACCTATTAGGACTAATTAAGACCTAATAGGACCTATTAGGACTAATTAGGACCTAATAGGATGTATTAGGACTAATTAGGACCTAATAGGACTTATTAGGACCTATTAGGACTAATTAGGACCTATTAGGACCTATTAGGACCTATGAGAAGCTATATGAACCTAATTAGAACCTATATGAACCTAATTAGAACCTATTAGGACCTATTAGAACCTAATTAGAACCTATATGAACCTAATACTACCTAATAGGACCTATGAGGACTAATTAGGACCTAATATGACCTATTAGGACTAATTAGGACCTATTAGGACCTATTAGGACTAATTAGGACCTATTAGGACCTATTAGAACCTAATTAGGACTAATTAGGACATATTAGAACCTCATTAGGACTAATTAGGACCTATTACAACTAATTAGAACCAATTAGGCTCAATTAGGACCAATTAGGACCTAACATGACCTACTAAATTCAATTAGGACCAATTAGGACCTAATATGACCTATTAGACTCAATTAGAACCAATCAAACTCAATTGGGAGCAATTAGGACCTAACATGACCTATTAGACCCAATTAGGACTAATTAGACTCAATTAGGACTAATTAGACTCAATTAGGACTAATTAGACTTAATTAGGACTGGTTAGGACCTAATATGGACCAACTAGACTCAATTAGGAGGTCAACTAGACTTAATTATGACCAATTAGGAATAATTAGGACCTAATTAGGACCTATTAGATTAAATTATGACCTATTAGATCTAATTATACTCAATTAGGAACAATTAGGACCTAATATGACCTATTAGACTCAATTAGGACCAACTAGACTCAATTATGACCAACTAGACTCAATTAGGACCAATATGGACCAACTAGACTCAATTAGGACCAACTAGACACAATTATGACCAATTAGGACCTAATTAGGACCTATTAGATTCAATTATGACCTATTAGATCTAATTATACTCAATTAGGACCAATTAGGACCTAATATGGACCAAGTAGACTCAATTAGGACCAACTAGACACAATTATGACCAATTAGTAACTAATTAGGATGTATTAGGAGCTAACATGACCTACTAAACTCAATTAGGACTAATTAGACTCAATTAAGATGAATTAGGACCTAATATGACCTATTAGACTCAATTAGGACCAATTAGACTCAATTGGGACCAATTAGGACCTAATATGGACCAATTAGGACCTAACATGACCTATTAGACTCAATTAGGACTAATTCGACTTAATTAGGATTGGTTAGGACCTAATATGGACCAACTAGACTCAATTAGGAGGTCAACTAGACTCAATTATGACCAATTAGGAATAATTAGGACCTAATTAGGACCTATTAGATTCAATTATGACCTATTAGATCCAATTATAGTCAATTATGACCAATTAGGACCTAATATGACCTATTAGACTCAATTAGGACCAATTAGGACCTAATATGGACCAATTAGGACCTAACATGACCTGCTAAACTCAATTAGGACTAATTAGACTCAATTAGGACCAATTAGGACCAACTAGACATAATTATGACCAACTAGACTCAATTAGGACCAACTAGACACAATTATGACCAATTAGGACCTAATTAGGACCTATTAGATTGAATTATGACATATTAGATCTAATTATAATCAATCAGGACCAATTAGGACCTAATATGGACCAACTAGACTCAATTAGGACCAACTAGACACAATCATGACCAATTAGGACCCAAATAGGACCTAACATGACCTAGTAAACTCAATTAGCACTAATTAGACTCAATTAGGACCAATTAGGACCTAATATGACCTATTAGACTCAATTGGGAACAATTAGGACGTAATATGGACCAATTAGATTCAATTATGACCTATTAGATCTAATTATACTCAATTAGGACCAATTAGGACCTAATAGGACCCATTAGGACTAATTAGGACATAATAGTACCTATTAGGACCTATTAGGACTAATTAGTACCTATTAGGACCTATTAGGACCTATTAGGACCTATTTAGAACCTATTAGAACCTATTAGGACCAGTTACAACCTAATTAGAACCTATACGAACCTAATACTACCTAATAGAACCTATTAGGACTAACTAGGACTTAATAGGACCTATTAGGATTAATTAGGACCTAACATGACCTACTAAACTCAATTAGGACCAATTAGGACCAACTAGACACAATTATGACCAACTAGACTCAATTAGGACCAATATGGACCAACTAAACTCAATTAGGACCAACTAGACACAATTATGACCAATTAGGACCTAATTAGGACCTATTAGATTCAATTATGACCTATTAGATCTAATTATACTCAATTAGGACCAATTAGGACCTAATATGGACCAACTAGACTCAATTAGCACCAACTAGACACAATTATGACCAATTAGGACCTAATTAGGACCTATTAGGACCTAACATGACCTACTAAACTCAATTAGGACTAATTAGACTGAATTAGGACCAATTAGGACCTAATATGACCTATTAGACTCAATTAGGACCAATTAGACTCAATTGGGACCAATTAGGACCTAATATGGACCAATTAGGACCTAACATGACCTATTAGATTCAATTAGGACTAACTAGACTCAATTATGACCAATTAGGAACAATTAGGACCTATTAGATTCAATTATGACCTATCAGATGCAATTATAGTAAATTAGGACCAATTAGGACCTAATATGACCTATTAGACTCAATTAGGACCAATTAGGACCTAATATGGACTAATTAGGACCTAACATGACCTACTAAACTCAATTAGGACCAACTAGACACAATTATGAGCAACTAGACTCAATTAGGACCAATATGGACCAACTAGACTCAATTAGGACCAACTAGACACAATTATGACCAATTAGGACCTAATTAGGACCTATTAGATTCAATTATGACCAATTTATACTCAATTAGGAAAAATTAGGACCTAATATGGACCAACTTATACTAATTATGACCAATTTATACTTCATACATGTGTAGGAAATGCTCAAGAATCACAAGTTGAACAAGCTGCCCAACCTTCAAAAGTTGGAGAAGGGTCATCACAAGCTCAACAAACCCAACCTTCAGAAGTTGGAGAAGGGTCATCACAAGCTCAACAAGCCCAACCTTCAAAAGTTGGAGAAGGGTCATCACAAGTTCAACGAGCCCAACCTTGAAAAGTTGGAGAAGGGTTATCACAAGCTCAACAAGCACAAGTCTCAGAATATCAAATAAGTACACATCTCTCTCTTTCTCTCATTGACTCTCTTGATTTAGTCACTATCTCAATTTAGTCTCTTATTGGTGAATATACATTTTGGGTCTTTCCCCTAAGAATAGGTTATTGTTTTTGTTGTGTACATGCAACCTTCGATGATGAAAATGTTGGACAAGGGGCATCCCAAGTTGATTCAACCCAAGGTCAAACAAGTATGTGTTTCTCTCATTAATGTATAAATTATTATAGGTAGAACATGTTCAAGAGCTTGTAAATACATATTTCATGAAGGTCCCCTTAAGATGAGATATTAAGATTTTTTATTTTATTTTATTTGCAGTGGAATTGCAAGAAACATATGTGAATGATAGTCTACTCCAATAGTTGAAGAGAAAAACTAATCGTAAAAGCATAGATCATTTAATTGAAATGGATGTGGAAAAATTGAGAGATTATGCTAAACAACCCATAAATATTATGAAGATGGCATTGAATAAAAAGTCTAAGCAAATAATGAAACAATTTGAGAATCTTGGTACACTTGAAAAAACTCAACTGTTATCAATTACACTTCTTAAAGATGAGTTAAAAGAGCCATTAAAATTATTGAGTGTAGATGCAAGTTTGAAAAATTTAAAATCAAATAACGTACAAAAAAATATTGTTGACAGTGTTAAGGAAGGTTTGCATTCCATTGGGAAAACAACTAGATCTACAGATAGGTTCATTTCAAGAAGAGTGATACTGACATCTATTTTAAATAAAAACATGTCCCAAAGAAGAAAAATTTCTTCACTTTCATCTTAGGTCGGGTATAGTAGGAAGACAATGACACACTATTTGAAAAGAAGAATCAATTTGGATGATACTACATTGGAAGGTAATTGGGCATTAATGTGTAGAGCTCCTCGGTCTGATAGAATTAATGAAACAATTAGGAACTTAGTTATGTCATTTTGGACTGATCATACTCATCCTTCACCAAATACAAGAGATGTTATCAAGAAGAGGACTGGGCCTAAGGAATATTTCTAGCACACAAAACATTGGTTGGAAACCACACAACATGAATTGTATCCCTTATTTTGTAACTCAAATCCTGACATTAAGATTGGACAAACAGTGTTCGAAATATTAAAGCCATTTTTTGTAAAGATAAATAAATCTTCTGAAACTTGTTGTTGTTGATATCACATTGAATTCAATCTCTACTACCAAGGGTTTAGAAAGATGATAGAAGAAAGTGGTGGTTCTCAAAATGATTTTCCTAAACATCCAAGTCAATTCATAACATCAATCTTATGTAACAAATCAATTGATCATGAAATACCTGAAATAGATTACATAAGAGGATCTTGTCAAACATGCAGGGATTTGGCTAAATTTCCTTTGAGACTTGAAGATACTGACATGGTGAGGATGATAAAATGTAAGAGATACAAGTACATAAAAGTTGGAAAAAAAGTTGAGAAAGAATTAACAAGGTTGGAATATGTAGAAGACAAGATACCTATTGCAACATTTATGGAGAATTTTCGTAAATTGATTCAACCATACATACTACATGTTTTTTTTGCTAAATGGTAGGCAGAACAATTCCAAATACAAAAGGAATCTTTTCCAGTTGGAACAATTTTATCGGTTGTTGATTTTGCAAAGAACTACTCCTTTGTATCTCAAAAACAACTTCAAGAAGAATACTACTATACAGAGTAGGTGACTATCATGGTACATGTGTCTTATCGACATGCACAATTAGATTTGGATGGTGTTGAAAGTACATATGAATCGTGAGTCATAAAGAAAGAATATCACTTTTACATTAGTGATGATAAAGAGCATGACATACATTTTGTTGAGCATTTCTTTAAGACATTTTTTGGATATTTGGAAAACAAAGGCATCAAAATTGAAAAGCATTTTGTTTGGTCGGATGGATGTGCAACACAATTCAAATCAGCAAGGCCATTTTACATACTATGTAGATATCATCGATACCAAAAGATACCACATATTTGGAGTTTCTTTGAGAGTGGACATGGAAAGGGAGAGCATGATGGTGCGAGAGCTTGTATTCAATGTGCTTTAAGAAAGTATAAACTGGACTATCAGGGATATCATATAAATAATGCTCATGATGTAGTTGAGTGGTGCAAGATGCATTTTATGGTGCAAAATCATGATAACACATCATCATAATCAAATCGAGTCATACCCTTCTGAGTATTCTGGGAGATAATAGGTACTAATTTTAAATTTATTGATGATTTTTTGAGTTAACTTATAATATATATGTCTTTAATTTTTACATGTGACCTCTCTATTGTTTAGGTGTTGACAAAAGATCAATCCATGGATGCAAGAGAGTAGACAAAACAAGATCCCTACATTCAGTTATGAGTACAGATAGTAATGTGTGGTCATTGTACACTAGAGATTATTCATGCTTTTGTTATGACTACATTTCTGAAAACTATGATGAATGTATCAACCAAAAATGTGGATATGTTAGTGAATGGAATTTGGCTCCACTAGATGTTACAAACACAAATGACATTTAGGATGAAATCTTTGATGACATTCCATTGATTTCTACAGATTATGACCATATTTCAGGTTTGATCAAAATTGGTATGTGTGTGTTTACATGTACATGTTTTTAAAAAGGATTCATAAACTCAATTCATTTAAATAAAGTTTGTTTAATTTATATTTACAAGTTCCTAAAATTAAAAGTTCACTTTAAATGCAGGACATATTTTTGTAGTAGTAGCAGAGCCTGGAAATGTGGAAGGTGTTAGTTACTATTTATTACGTTGCTGCAAGGAGAGGATGAAGCTAACACAGAATGAAACAAGTGATGGAATTATGTTTCCCACAGGTTCTAGTACTATATTTAAGTTTTTTTATATGGTTAGTATTTATCATGTATCTATATATTTAACATTGAGGAACACATTGTGCAAGTTCAGTTGTCATGCAAGGAACATATTTGAAGCAAACCAAAATACTTAAACATGGGATTCATTTTATTTATTATCAACCTAACAATAAGGTTTATCAGTATAGTCATCTTGTAATTGCCACCATCCTATCTCTTGTTCCTATGATGGGATGTGGCATTCATAAGTGTAGACTTGATACTAACAACCATGAGAGAATATTAAATGTTATTTGAGAGAGAGATGAACCACTTGATGTGGACTAAATCACGCATGAAATATGATTTGAACTAAATTTTTCACCAGTGAGACCAGAGGTTTTCTTAGCTCCATTCTTTCCTACTGGTGCCCATAGTGAATGGAGCTTGAATTAAATTAAAAATTAAGAATATATATATAGATCTCAAATTTATGTCTTACAAGTGGATCTATGATATATTAATTATCTACCTAAAGATGAAGTACTCTAACTTTGGAATATGAATGTGTGTATGTATTGAATTTGCATGTGTTACATTAGGACGTGCATATTTTAAATATAAAATCTACTTGAAGTACAACAACATCAAATTAAAAGTATGTGCACAACTATTATCCAAATGTACTTTTAAATATATAAGTAAGATTCAATGAAACATCTAGGGACCTCAATTATATAGCTATCACATGTGTCAAATTTACATCATTCATAACTTTCATTAAATAAACATGTGTACAATCAAACATCATTCATGTATGTAATCTATTGAAATCAAGTTCATCAAATTTAAATTAAACATATACATGTATGTGTATGTAATCTATTGAAAGTATTGAAAATTTATAAGTTCATCACGCATGCACACATATCTAGAGTGAAAGTATATATATGACATGCATGAAACATCAATCATGTGTGTAGATCAAGTATTGTAAATATGAAACATATGAATCAATCATGTGTCAAACATTCTATCAAAAGCCTGTCTAGAAATGAAATATAGTTCATCAAACACATGTGAATATATATATATATATATATATATATATATATATATATATATATATATATATATATATATATATATATATATATATATATAATATGAAATATGTCTCTAATCAAATATGAATGTGCCTATGAATCATCATGTTGACTCCTCAGTAAGCGGTCACACCCAGAGTGACTATCATGCTCTGAAGGATGTGCAGATCCCTACAAAGAAAGAGATATATATATAAATTAAAATATATAAACATTGTACAAGAAAAAATGTTATAAAGTGTGTGGAACATAGATAATAAATTAAAAACTCACATGTCCACTACTGATGTCATCATCGAGTGAGTCCTGATGACATACATGATCAGTACCCAAAGAAGGAGTAAGAAGAGGCATATCCTGGTAGACAAAAAATATATATCATATATATACGTGCATGTGCATGTAAATTTCAATTGATTGAAATTTTGAATATAAATTTAAGTTTAATTGTAACATTAAAAATACATGTATATAATTTGATTTATACCTATGTAGTTGGTGGAAAATGATAGTACTCGGATTCCCTGGACTCAATCCTATCAACCAAGGTATCAAGATTTTGTTGTGTATGGTCCAAGCTCAAATATGCATCTACAACATGAGTAGACTACACACAGCTCTCTAATGATGAATGCAATGGACTAATTAGATGAGATGGCATAGAAGTTGTATCATCATGTGTCAAAAAATCTAGATAACCTATAGTGGTCATGTTGAACTCAACATCATCAAGGCCAACATCAGAGAACTGATGCCCTGCACTGGCTGAAGGGTTTGTACACTGTGCCTCTCCCTATGCAGCAATAGAGTGGTCAATAGGTTGATCCTCATGAGCACTACCACTATGGCCATGGTCTAGGTGAGAAGGATGTGGTTGAGTGTATCTGATAGTACCCACATGAGATCTAACCTATGATATGGGGATATCATGCTCTGCTACTATAAATGCATATGCATCCAATAGATTTTCAACCAAGCTAGTCAGTGTCACACATGTCATCTCTCCTATAAGTCCCTCTAGGCTAGAAAGTGAAGGGATGCCTATTGTAGTGTACATGTCATTTGCAGTCCTGCTAGTAGATGCTTCACCTGACCATCTGGAGTGTCGTCGAGACATCAAGTACTGACCAACCTGATCACTAGATATGGATGTGGTAGCTACTATAATGTCCCCCATGCTATCAATCCTAGCTCAAAGTTGGGTGCTATGAATAACATCATCTACAACATGGCCCAATGAAGGAGCTATAGTAGGTGCCCTCTGACCAACAATGGGCCTATGTACTAGTCTCT
>BSBK01006420.1:0-184442 GCA_027943335.1 Chamaecyparis obtusa
TCATAAATATGTCATAGATGACATATATAGCTAGTGCACGAAGAAGAATAAAATGGGTTTGTGAACTATATTTCTCTTTTATAACAATTCAAATTCTAACTTACTGAAATCGACAGTTTTCAGCCCATAACATATTTTTCAAAGAAAATCCATCCCAATCAAAAAAAGAAATATATATTCTTCAATAGGACTCTCTCCTCTAGTGCACCATATATTTTTTAAATTTATTTAATATAATTTACTATTTTTTTCTTTATCTGAATCAACATCTCCTTGACTGTTAAAATATCTAGCTGCAATATTTTTTAATTACAATAAACTATGTCTAATTAAAACACTATAAATTCTATATGAGGATATTCTTGACATGATCTCTACAAAAGGGTGTTTTTTATTTTAAAAAAAAAATCATTAAAAAGATTAGGAGTTATTGAAATGCCTCTTTTTCGAAATAATTTTATTTTTATGGTAATTGGACCCAAAGTAGTATAAAACATGCACTTAATAGATATTTCCAATTGAAAAAGTTAAAACACTTATCTAACTTAGCTAGAATAAATCTAGCCAGACCATATATTTGACCAAAAATTAATTATTAGTTATAAATACTAAAATTTAGCTCTGCTGATAAGTTAGCCTAAAAGATGACACATGATTGTACTTTTACCCATATATATATATATATATATATATATATATATATATATATATATATATTTATATGTATGTATGTATGTATACATATACATATACATATACACATACATACATACATACATATATATACACACACACACACACACACACACACACACACACACACACACACACATATATATATATATATATATATATATATATATATATATATATATATATATATATTATATATATAAACATACATATACATATATATACATATATATACATACATATATATACATATATATACATACATATATATATATACGTATATGTGTGTGTGTGTGTGTGTGTGTGTATTATGTGACAATCTAATCACACATAGAAATGGTAGTTTACATTATGGATATGCATCTTTGATCATAACCTTTTTGATTCTTCACTATTGGGTTTCATCATAGATAAATCCCTTACCTTGGATACTAGAAAGTGTGTCATCCTTCACAAGGATTTCTTCTACATTTCTTGCATGGTATCTCTTTGCATTCATACCTTCCATGACTCATAATAGTTAGGACCTCTTTGGTTTGCACTGGGTGTTCCTTGTGGATATTGTCTAGGTGTTGGAAGTTCTTTATCCATGTTATTCTTTTCCTTAATATGAAAAAATGTACTTGTTACCCTAATTTTTCCTATTCTATACAAATTTGGCTAAAATCTATTCCAGGTCCCTATTTTAACCCTGCTAAGCATGTCATAAAATTTCATGAGTTTATGGTTTGTCTTCTGACCTCTGCAAATTTTCTAACTCTCTGGTCTGCATGTAAAAAAATTCATAAAACTAGTCGTTGCATGGAAAACCCTCAAAAAATCCCTAAGCCCTATTTTAATCTTTGTTACTTTATTAGTCACTTAAAAATCCCCAATACCCATGTGCGCTTTTATTCTTATTGGTCGGTCACCTATTCTCTTATTTCCTCGGCTGTTACCTTTTCCTTTTGGTGATTCAGCGATTGCAGTGATTCTCCCAGTTGCTTAATGTTTCACGGTCACTGCTAAAAGGCCAGTGACTCAGCGTAGTGGTTTATGTTTCCTTTGGTGTCATGTGGTCACTTAATGATTCAGTGGTCTCAGATAATTGAGGGTCCCAGCTATGAAGATGAATGACTGGCATATCTTCGCATAGCATTTTTCTGACACATGCAATCTTATGCCGACCATTGGAACTTCCAAGTCTGCAATGCTTCAAAGCTTTAGCGGAGTCCATTGCCATGTCGTCCTATGTGGAGGCTCCTGATTGGTTGAAGAGTTGGGATGTGTAACCTTGTCAAAGCGGGGCCTAGTAGTCTATGTTCCTTTTAATCCTATGGGTAGCGCATGACCTCATGGGTTTGTGTCAGAGCCATGAGATATGAGCCAACCGTCAATTTCACTTTGTTGTCAGAGCCTTTCAAGTGGATCCTCATTTGCTGATGTGCTTGTCTTCTATTGGTCCACATAGCGATGACTAGGATTGTCGTGGGGCCGTGTCAGATTCTTTGCAGGGTTGTAAGAAGGATGAGATTGACGGCTAGCATATCTTCGCGAGGGGGTTTTCTGACACATGAGATCATGCGCCGGCCATTAGATTTTCCAGGTGTTCAATTCTTGACAGTGGGTCCAATGCCAGGTTAGGGTGACATGTCATCTTCTTATTGGTTGAAGTAAGGATGAATGTCAGGTGGGGCTAGTGTCGTGTGTTGCTAACTTGTTCGAATATGATTGGTTGCCAAGTGCTAATGAGGATTTACAAGTGGACCTGTGTGTCAGTGGGTCCTAGTTCTAAAAGGATCTACAGCTGGCACATGATCTAAAGGAATATTCGGTGGCCATGAGATCATGCACCCGCCATTATATTGGAATCTAGTTCTCTATGGGTCTGATGTTAGAAAGGTGCTGAGGTGTATGCCTACAAGTGGTTGGGACAAATAAAAGATTTCCAAGTGGCAAATGGGCCCAGGGTTAGCAAGGTTCTATGAATTAGCAACTAGGGGTTCCCTCTTGTTCGTTGGACTTAACCAGGGTTAGCCAAAGGACTTAGAAATTCAGTGACTCCTTTTTTTGCATAGTCACTTAACCAGACCAGGGTTATGAGAAGTTGTTCGTGACTTAGAGAAAGTCTTTGATTGCATAGTCACCGAATGACTTAAGAAGGAAAGCTCAAGGTGGGGCCCAAAATGATAGGTGTGTCGACGTATTGAGATTTTATTAGCTGCAATGTGCCGAGGTGGATTTTGAATTTTCAAGAGGGTTTTATAAGTATTGTTAGGATGATCTAGGCTGTTCATCTGCTAGGAAACATTAGATATCAATGAAAACATTTTAAAACGACCAGTTAGCCATTATAATTCAAATTCAAATATCTCTGCAGAGGGTTTTCTACCAGTGATTGATTCAATGATGAAGGGTGCTCCCCTTAATACCATAAACACATAACAGAAATAGAGAAACAACAACAATAATATGCAAGAACAAAAAATTGGCTTCTTATTATCTCCTCAAATGTGGAATTACAAACTTTCAGAATTACAATATGCAGAGCCACATGGGCATTCCCTTACAATATTCTGTAGGACAAAGCCTCGAATCAATACCCAGATCTACTACCCAGAACTGCCCTAGACAACACTACGGGCCTTCTTTATATAGGCAATTTCCACTGCTTGAGAAGGTTCCAAAAATTTAGCCCTAAGGGCTGACCCAACTTAGAATTATTTTATTTTTCAATTTATTACATCAAAGTCGGCTCAAAACAACTTTTGAAACCCGAACAAAAATTTTGAAGGAAAATTATTTTCTGCCATTTCAGGTGGCCTGACTTCTGGAGACCATAAGTCATCACTAGTCAACCTGATTGACTATTATAACCCCATTTTAGAAATGCCACGAAGTGCTCTACAGGCTTGACTAGTGCAAAGCGCTCGTCACCCAAATTATCAACCTCATCCGGGGCTTCTAAAGCCTTCAAAACTGAGTTCAAAGTTTCTATACCTTGCTGCCAATACCAAAAATCTTCAATATCTTCAAAACTAGACCTGATCTAGCCATGAAACTTTGCTGGCAGGCTGATATGACTGAGATGAACCTCCATATGTAAAATCAGACATTCTAAGATCATAAGACCAACTTACTAAAAATAGAAAGTTTCCATAAATAGCAACTTTGCACAAGATAGCCCTTATTGGATACAAAAATAGAAATATTTTTGGGTGATGCAAGATTGCTCTTACACCCAGGATGCTCCTGCATCAGACACCTAGGGTAATTTGAGAAGTGACCCTGTCATGACTCAGGTGTGCAGAGGAAAACCAAGATGATTAACATCCTCCTTTGTTAGCCATGATGAATCTTCTACAGGTCATCCTTTCCATTTGACCAAATACTCTTCATATGTCCTGTTCCTTGTGCTTCTGCCAACACGACTGTCCAGTATGTCTTCAATCTCCTTGATATTTGAACTGGTTGCTGGAATAATCTACTGTGCTGTTGCAACCTCATCATCAACACCTCCTTCATGATATTCAGTCAAATCTAAAATGTTAAACACTGGTGAAATATTCAGCTTAGTAGGCAATTCTACCTCATATGCATTTCCTAAATCATGCTTCTTCAGTATCGTACATGGTCCAAACCTCTTCATTTTCAACTTGTTATATGTACCAACCAGAAATCACTCCTTCCGCAAATGAACCATGACTTCATCCCCAACCTGAAATTTCTTATGCCTCCTTTTCTCATCTACCTTAGTCTTATACTGCACATTCATCTTGGTAATATGCTTCCTCACCTCCTCATGGATGTTCTTCAAGTGTTCTGCAAAATCCTCAGCTTCAGCACTACTTATTTCTCCTTTATCTATCTTTCTCAATTCAGATACATTTCTTGGACTACTTCCATATACAATCTGGAATGGTGATTTACCAGTGCTCCTATTGACATAATTATTGTATGCAAATTCTACCTATGGTAAAATCAAATCCCATCTTGTTGGCTTATCTCCAACCAAACATCTCAGCAAATTTCCCAAACTTCTATTCACCACCTCTGTCTGTCCATCAGTCTGTGGATGATGTGATGAATTGAACTTCAAATTTGTCTTCAACTTCTTCCACAATGTATGCCAGAAATATCCAACAAACTTAGTGTCTCTATCTGAAACTATGGTCTTTGGCAAACCATGTAGTCTCACTACTTCTCTGAAAAATAATTCTGCTACATGAACAACATCATTAGTCTTTTTGCAAGGAATGAAATGTGTCATCTTCGAAAATCTATCAACTACTACAAAAATTGAATCATGTCCCCACTGTGTCCTCGGTAAACCAAGAATAAAGTCCATATTGATATCCTCCCAAGGCTTCTCTGGTATAGGTAATGGCTGATACAACCTTGTATTCTACTTCACTCCTTTCACCATCTAACATACTCTGCAACTCTGTACAGACTTCTTCACATCTTGCTGTAACTATGGCCAATAATAATTTTCACTAACCAAAGCAAGGGTTTTATCACGACCAAAATGTCCAGCCAATCCTCCACTATGCTTCTCTTTGATGAGATTCTCCCTCATAGAACTTCTTGAAATGCACAACTGACTCCCTCTAAATAGCATATCATCTTGGATGATAAAATCCAGCCATTTCATCCTATCTAGAGTAACAGGTTCTTTACAAGCTTTCCAAGCTCCACCAAAATCAGGATCTTCTGGATACAAATTCTTGAGTTCCTTGAACCCAACCACCTCAATCTGCATCTTTATCAACAATAGTTGCCTTCTGCTAAGAGCATCTACAACCCTATTAGACTTTCTACTTCTGTGTTTCAAAACAAATGTATAACTCTGCAAAAACTCAACCCATTTCAAATGTCTCTGATTCAACTTTCCTTGACTATTCAAATATTGCAACGCTTGATGATCAGTATACAAAACAAACTCCTTAGGAAGTAGATAATGTCTCCACTTCTTTAATGCCTGAACTATAGCATAAAATTCCTGATCATAGACAAAATATTTTCTCTTGGCATCATTTAACTTCTCACTGAAATAAGCAATAGGTTTACCTTCTTGGCTCATAATAGCTCCTATTGCAGTACCACTAGCATCACAATCTACTTGAAACACCTTATTAAAATCTGAAAGTGCTAAAACAGGTTGTTCTGTAACTTTTGTTTCAACAATTGAAAACTCTTTTCTGCCCCATTAGTCCACTTAAACTCTTTTCTATCCCCTCTCATTGTTTCAGTCAAGGGTCCACAAATACTGCTAAAATTTCTGATAAACTTTTTGTAAAAGCTAGCCAAACCATGAAAAGATCTTACCTCAGTAGCACTCCTCAGAGTAGGCCATTCAAGGATAGCCTATACCTCCTCTGGGTCCATTTTTAGACCTTCTGCTGAAACTACAAATCCCAAATACACTAACTCTTTTTTCACAAAACTGCACTTCTTCAAATTAATCAACAATTTCTCATCTCTCAACTTCTCAAATACCATACAAATATGCATCATATGTTCCTCCAATGTCTTGCTAAAGATCAAAATATCATCTAGGTAAACAATGACAAACTTACCCAAAAATTCTCTTAGAACCTCGTTCATGAGCTGCATGAAAGTGCTCGGTGCATTGGTTAGCCCAAAAGCCATGACTAACCACTCATATAGTCCTTCTTTTGTTTTGAAGATATTCTTCCATTCATCTCTTTCTCTGATCTGAATTTGGTGATATCCACTCTTCAGATCTATCTTTGAGAAATACACAGCTCCACTCAAAAAGTCCATAATATCATCCATTCGTGGCAATGGAAACCTATACTTGATTGTGATCTTGTTTATTGCTCTGGAATCTGTACACATCCTCCACTCTCCATTTTTATTTGGTTCTAATACTACCGGTACAGCACAGGGACTCAGACTCTCTCGAATCAACCCCTTCTGCAATAACTCATGTACTTGTCTATTCAACTCTTCACTTTCTGCTGATGTCATTCTGTGTGCTGCCTTGTTTGGCAAACTGGCTCTTGGAATCAAATCTATCTAATGACTGATCTTCCTTACTGGTGGTAATCCATCAGGTACATTATCAGATATAATATCCTGAAACTCATTCAACAAATCTACAACCTCTACAAGTACATCCTCTACTTCTTCTTTACCAACTTTTGGAATTAAAGAAAAACACACATGCTCGTGCCTCATACCATCTAAAAATTTTTTTTCCATCAACAAATTTTATTCTTGCATTACCACATACCTTTTCTTCGATATCCTTCAATGGCTTTAGCTTATGTCGCACTCCATCCTTTGTTAGGGAATAGGTATTCACATGACCATCATGTACAACACATCTATCAAACTACCACGGTCTACCCAACAACATATGACATGTATCCATAGAGATGATATCACATAGCACCTCATCTTGGTACCCGCCGATCTTGAACTTTACAAGGCACTGTTCACTGACCATGACCTTGTGGTCATCCTGCACCCAGGCAATCTGATATGGATGTGGGTGTTTCTATCTCTTGAGCTTCAACTTTGTCACCATCTCTTCTGACACCAAATTGTTAGTGCTTCCACTATCAATAATCATGTCACAACATTTACCCTCACACTTGCATCTAGTACGAAACAGGCTCCTCCTTTGTTCAGGTTCATTCTCACCACTCAGCAAGACTCTTCTGTTAATTAGCGTTGTTTCTCTTTCAGCATCTTCAAAATTTGATGATCGAGCATCTTCATCTACATGTGCAACTCTGGCCTAGCCTTCATTTCTCCTGTCTATTCTACCTTGGTGCTGAGGACATTCAAATGCCCTATGACCTTCTTCTCCACAGTGAAAACATGTTCCACGGAAGCCTCCTCTTCTAGATCCTTGTCCTCTTCCCTTTCCTCTCTGATCTCTATTACTCTGATCCTGGAAATGATTGGAATTATTTCCTCTCTGATTTTGACTGCTACTGGCCTCATCCTTCTTTTTCAGATCTTCATTTCGGCCACCATATGACCGTCCACCAGATCTTCCACCACGACCTCTTCCATTTTGTCTGCTATCAAACTTCTTGTTCAGCTTTTCCTCTACTTTTAGGGCAAATGGGTATGCCTCCTCAATACTATTCATTTGAACCAGATTCAACTCCTCCTGAATACTTGGCCTTAACCCATTAAGGTATCAGGCAACTTTCTCCTTATTAGCTTCCACTTGGCCTGTTCTGATGAGGAGTTGATAGAACTCCTCTGTATACTCCTGAACAGATCTTCCTGCTTGCTTCAAACTTTGCATTTTCTTTACTAGGTCAAGCTCATAATCAACAGGAATGAACTGTCACTTCAATTTATCCACCATCTGATCCCATCTTGTGATTTTATCTTTCCCTCTTCTATTTCACTCCAATTGAATCTCTTGCCACCAGATCTTCAAATGACCTTTCAGTCTGGCCTTCACAAATTTGACCCTATCAGGATCCTCAACATCTTCATACTCAAAATATTCCTCACATTCATTGATCCAGTCGATCAATTCCTTTGGGTTAAGATTTCTAGAAAATGTAGGAACCTCAATCTTAGATCTTTTCCCAATCTTGGAAATCGCTCGAAAAAGTCTTTCTTCCTCCTAATTCACAACTTTAGCTTCTCCTTCTTGATATTCTTCTTCGACTTCATCCTCACTTTCATCTTTGACATTAAGATTCATTCCTCTGCGAATCTCTTCTTGCAATGCTCACACTTGTCTCTGCAGCTCTCTAACCTCAGGTGTCACAGCACCAGCTCTTCCGCCATGTTCTCTTCATGGAAGCATTTTTGTGATGCGCACTGAAACCATAACCATGGTCCTGGTGCAAACTGTCTCACAGTCGGTGATCTATTTACACACTCAAGAACTCATGCTCTGATACCACTTGATGAAGGGTGCTCCCCTTAATACCACAAACACATAACATAAATAGAGAAACAACAACAATAATATGCAAGAACAGAAAATTGGCTTCCTATTATCTCCACAAATGTGGAATTACAAACTTTCAAAATTACAACATGTAAAGCCACATGGGCATTCCCTTACAATATTCTGTAGGACAAAGCCTCAAATCAATACCTAGATCTACTACCCAGAACTGCCCTAGACAACACTATGGGCCTTCTTTATATAGGCAATTTCCACCGCCCGAGAAGGTTCCAAAAATTTAGCCCTAAGGGCCGACCCAACTTAGAATTATTTTATTTTTCAATTTATTACATCAAAGTCGGCTCAAAATAACTTTTGTAACCCGAATAGAAATTTTGAAGGAAAATTATTTTCTGCTATTTCAGGTGGCCTGACTTCCGGAGACCATAAGTCATCACCAGTTGACCCGATTGACTATTATAACCCTATTTTGGAAATGCCACAAAGTGTTCTATAGGCTTGAGCAGCGCAAAGTGCATGTCACCCAAATTTTCAACCTCATCCAGAGCTTCTAAAGCCTTCAAAACTAAGTTCAAAGTTTCTGTACCCTACTGCCAATACCAAAAATCTTCAATATCTTCAAAACTAGACCTGATCTAGCCATGAAACTTTGCTGGCAGGCTGATATGACTGAGATGAACCTCCATATGTAAAATCAGACATTCCGAGATCATAAGACCAACTTACTAAAAATAGCAAGTTTCCATAAATAGCAACTCTGCACAAGATAGCCCTTATTGGATACAAAAATAGAAATATTTTTGGGTGATGCGAGATTGCTCTTACACCCAGGATGCTCCTACATCATTCAAACAAGCTGCGAGCAGTGAGGTAGCTAATAAATTTATGTCTACAGGATATTTACAGTTAAGGAGGATGATGAGAAAGCCTGGGTGGCCATCATGAGTCATTTCTTGTCCCTAAAAAGTACCATTTGTGCATTCATGGTGAGCCTATTGTAGGAAAGTTGATGAATCTAGGTTGCTTGTCTGTGGATTGATGTAGTATAGAGATGGGCACACAATATCTAATCGGCCATAGTATTACATAGATATATTTATGATCAGATTTGTTGGAGTTAGGGTTAGCTATTATTATATCATAAAATCTTGTAACCTTAATTAGGTTTTAACTCTGGCCTATGTGCCAAGTAGGCGGTGTATATAGTTAATTTTTTGGAGCTTTAGAGCTCAGAGTTAGGAAATTGTAAGAAAGAAATCCATCTTTCTTAAGAGTTATCTGTGGAAATTTTTCTACCCTCTGGCTTCTATAGTTGTATTCTTTCATTGATTATTCAAACATTGCAGAGGTATTCTATGACAATTCTTCATGTCCCTATGCTTTCCTTGTTTGAACCATGTCTTAATGAATTGAAGTCTATGCATGTTTTAATGAGAACTTAGGGTTCCTGATCCCTCTTACTTTTGGTAATTGTGTGTGTTTTTGTGTTTGATCTGATTTAGATGTTTTTGTGGGTATACTTCAACCCCTTAACAGTCTTGTCTCAATCCTACACCAAGTTGTAGAAGTGAATGTCTACTTGTAGGTCATAGGTTGTGTCTTATGTTCAAGCCCTCCTATGAAACACTTATGCAAGCCTATTCAATAAGTTGTGACCTACTAGACCTAAGCCTTTCATTGATTCTATCCCTCTATATTGCAATTCATACCCTAATTTCAGTGTATCACCTAGTAGGTAGTTTGCTTTCAAGAATTTTTACTTTCAAGCACTCCCTCTATCCCTTTCCCTCAAAAGTTTTACTTTCATGTCTAGAAGAAAATTAAGGTGATTATCTAAGAGGAACTAGCCTAGAACTTGGAGGTCTCATCTTAGTTAGCATAGGTCCCACATCTAGAGATGATTCCCATGTTATACTATGTTATCAAGACCAAGAGAGATTGAAACAAGGGTGCAAACTTAGTGTATAACAATTCTAGCATGCTCGGTGGGACTACTACAAAAAGATTATTGTTTGAAGATTATGCTATCTCTAATATATAGATTGCATAATACAAGCTTTTAGAAGTGTTCTATCAAGTATATCTGGCAACTCCACTACTTTCACAGATTCATGCTACCTTGTTTAAGGTTTATGAGAAAGTTTGAGACTAGGAGCTCAAAGCCCACTAAATTTGTAGAGTTGCCCTCAAAAAGAAGTCATAAAGGAAGGTCAAATCAAAGAACATCCCCTATAAGGAGCATTCAATCTACACCAATGGATACCTCAGAAAGGAGACCTTTCCCCTTCCATCTTAGAAGAATAGGCAGATCTCTAACTAGAGACCTAGAAGAAGATTTAGATCTAGCATTAAATACAACTCACCTAGTTGTCAATCTTTAGATCACAACCCCTACAATGGCAAGACAGTTTGTTTTTGCACCTTTCAACCAAGGAAGTCCCTTGGTATTTTCTCAACATCATGATGTCCCCTTGGTGGTACTAAAGAGTTTACCTAATTTCACAAGTGAAGGGTAGACAACTGCTTTTGAGCACATAAGAGATGTGAATACCATCTCCAGCATACACAATATAACTCAAGAAAATGTGGCCACAAAATTATTAGCAGCCTCTCTAAAAGGTAAGAATCTTGAATGGTTTAGAACTCTAACTGTTGGTTCTATTACTTCATGGGATGAGTTAGGGGATGCATTAAGCATTTTAAGGATAAATCAGATAACTTACATCTCTAGTTAAGTAGTTAACAACCATTAAGAGAGACCCTCAAGAGCAAATGATAGATTACAATAGTAGATTCCTCAAAACATGGAATAGAATTCTAGTCTCTGTAAGACCATCAGCTAACCATGCTTTTCTATATTACTTGCAAAGCTTGAATGGTCAAATTTCTGTCATGATCTAGTCTATGGGTGGTACTTCTTTACCGCAAGCTTTTGAGATAGCTATCAAGGCCAAAAATTGTTTAATCCAAGAAGGCATGATTGCTAGAAGGCCACCAATGCCTATCTTTCCTAGCCTTCAACCCATTGCACCTACCCAAGTACCTCCATTTACCCCTATTCCCACCATACTAGCACCTCAAGCTAGTACCAATGGTCAGGAGCAGAGAACAAGTTTCTCTCAGGAGTTACAAGAAATAAAGAGTAGTCAACAAACTAGTATGGAAGAAATGACAAATTTGTTGCAGACCTTGACTAAAGAGGTCACAAATTTGAAGAAGCAAGGTCAAGGAATCAGACCACCCTTTTAACCACAAGGCCAAGGTCCTAATCAACAATATCAAAATCAAGGATAGCCTTATCAACAAAATAGGCGACCATACCAAGGAGGGCATCAAGGACAAAGACAAAGTTTTAATTAGAGACCATTCCAACCATATAACCCTGCACCTCTTAATTCTGCAAATCCAGTGAGGGATATGGTTCCTAGTCAAAATAATATGGCTATGGATAATGAGTGGTGCTTCCCTTGTAATCAGCCTCATAATCAAGCTACATGTTCAAATGGGTGGATGAACCAAGCACTAATGGTTCAAAATGCCTCACAAGCTCAATTAGAGGTTTCATCCAGTGGGTTAGTGCCTCAACAAGAATGACAAGAGAGTGAGACTGCCCTTTTAAATTGGGAGCAACCAGACTTCAATGGAGTCAATGATGAAGTTGCTTTTGTTGCCTTTACAAGAGCAAAAAGAAGAGCTCAAGACATGGAGAGACCAGATTCCAATAACAAAGCCACTATATCTGCAAAGCCACTACAACAAGCTACTCCTGTCACACCTAAGGAGGTCCTTGTCATCACAAGCAAGGAAGGCCAGACTCTCAAAGAGGTGGAGCCAATCATAGTGAAAGAAAAAAAAAGATTACACACCATGACACCTTTCAATATTGTAGACAACATGAAGAAGTTCAATGTTACCATGTCCATGTGGGACTCTTTGGCTCTTCCAGGACAACCTGAAATCTTGAAGAAGGCCATGACTGAAGTAGCAACTCCTCAACCTACAAAAGAAGCTGCAAAGCTAGTGTTAGTTAACACTGATAAAAAATAAGAGGCTCAGAGTAGCAACTCCAAGGGCAATGCCATGCAAGGTAGGAATTCAAAGCCACCTCCCTTTTATGTATCTCTAATTATTGGAAAATCTCTAGTGCATAATTGTATGGTAGATAGTGGAGCTACTAGCACTGTAATGCCCAAGAAGGTAGCTGACCAATTAGGACTAAAATATGAGCCCTTCCAAAAGAATGTTACCCAACTTGATATATGTCTTTCAAGGGAGTTTATAGCCAAGATAGGAGGCTACCTATCTTCTAACTGGTCTCACATGTTATTTCATACAAGATATGGGACCAAGGTCACCATTAAGTCAGAACCATTGGCAACACACCATATAGAGCCATATGTGTCCAATACCATCAATGTAAACTATTCTATATTTGATGACAGTGACCTCCAAACCATTAGTGAAGCAAGCACAAAGATAGAAAGTATCCTTGATATGCTTGTAGATGAAAGAGCTTCAGAGGCCCAAGAAAATCTTGTTTGGGATTTTGGTTTGGGAAGTTATTTAATAGAAGAAAGTGGAGCCATAGAACCAAGCCTTCTCAAAGAGGACACTGATTCAGAGGATCAGAGAAATTAGGTTTGGGAATTGTTTTTTGATGGGGCTAGAAGTAGACATGGTTCTAGTGGTGGTGCTATGTTAGTGTCCCCAAAAGGAGAAAGACATTATAGTGCCTTTAGATTCAGTTTCTCCTACACTAGCAATACTGCAGAATATGAAAGTCTAGTCAATGGACTAGAGTGGGCTAGAAAAAGAGGGCTTAAGGCCTTAAAAGTTTATGGTGATAGTGAGTTAATTGTTATCCAAGTAAGAGGGATAAGTGCAACCAAGAATGACACTTTGAAAGCATACAAGCATAGAGTTTGGGATGCAATTGAAAATTTTTGTGCTTTCAATATTGTTGCTATCACTAAAAAGCTAAACCAAAATGCAGATAGATTAGCCACTGTTAGATCTCAGTATGACATTCCAAATAGTGTTTCAAAAGAGGTAGATCAATAGAATATCAAAGTGATTGTCAGACCTTCTATTCCTGATAATGATGTCAATTGGCAAGTGTTCGACAATGATGAACAAATTCTGCAATTCTTGTTTGAAGAAGATGTTTTTTCAAAGCATAATCAAGATAGGCTATCACAAAACTATGGTGATCAAGTCATATAACTTAAATATAATAAGATGCCTAGAGGTCTTGTCACCTTACAGACTATCCTCAACAAGGATGATGAAGTTAAGAGAAGCAAAGCTGGCCTTGTAGTTCAACAAGAACATTGTGTTGAACTAGAGTTGGAACCAGGTAAGAGCTTACAATTTGGAAAAGTGAACATTGAATTGGAAAAGCAAGATTATACCCAATTATTCAAGGAATTCAGTGATGTTTTTGCATGGCAATACGAGGACCTTAAAGGTTTTGACCCTGCTCTTGCCCATCACACTATTGAATTAGAGCCTAATGCCAAACCAATGAGGCAAAAGCAAAGGCCTGTTAATCCCAAGCTTGAGCCACTTATGCATAAAGAAGTACTCAAACTAATAGAAAGTGGTATCATCTACCCCATTAAGCATACTAGTTGGGTTTCCAACCTTGTTCCTGTCAGGAAGAAGAATGGGGAGCTGAGGTTGTGTGTTGACTTCAGGGATCTTAACAGGGCCTCTCTAAAAGATCACCATCCACTACCTTCTATGGAACAAATCTTACAATGTGTCTCTGGATCTGAGAGATTTTCATTATTGGATGGTTATTCAGGATACAATCAGATCTTAGTGAATGAAGAGGATCAATATAAGACTACATTTACAACCAAGTGTGGAACCATGGCTTATCAAAAGATGCCCTTTGGTTTGTCAAATGCAGGTGCTACATTTCAAAAGGCAATGTATATGAACTTTAAGAGCCTAATGTACAAGTTTGTACTGGTCTACTTGGATGACATAACTATCTATTCAAAGCATGTAGTAGACCATATCAAACATTTGAGGAAGATTTTTGAAAGATGTAGAGAATTTGGGATATCTCTTAATCCCAAGAAATGTGTGTTTGTAGTTCATGAAGGAAAATTGTTAGGATATGTAGTACCCAAAGAAAGGATCACAGTAGATCCTGAGAGAATTGCAACCATCCTAGAGCTACCATTGCCACATCATAAGAAAAGTCTCCAATCTTTCATAGGAAATATTAACTTTGTTAGGAGGTTCTTGCCTAACATTGCAGACTTACTTAAGCCTTTAATAGCCATGTTAAGGAAGAGTTCAGCTTTTAGTTGGACTAAAGAAGGAAAGGCCAATTTCCAAGCTATCAAAGAGGCCTTAACAGAAGATCCTGCCCCGTTAAACTCAAATTTCAATAAGGATTTTATCCTTTATGCTTATGGGGGTCATGATGCTATATCTGTAATGTTGACTTGAGAAAATGTAGATGGATTGGAGAAACCCATTGCTTTCTTTAGCAAAGGTTTAGAAGAGTATGAACAGAGATACTCTTTTGTAGAGAAACATGTACTTGTTATGGTAAAGAGCCTTAAAAATTTTAGATATTTTTTGACCCATAGCAAGGTACACTTGAAAGTTATGCATCCAAGTGTCAAAGAATTTTTACTTTCCAAAGACTTGAATGAGAAAAGAGCTGGTTGGATCACCAAGGTGATGGAATATGACATTGATATCCAAACCACCAAGCTAGTTAGAGGAAGAGGTCTTTCTGAGCATTTGGCATCAGATGAGAGTTCAAAAAAATTAGAACAAATGGATGCATCTCTGGTGGTGCATTCTACAGAAGGACAAGCCAAGGCAACAAGTTGGTTGCCTAATATGATCAATTATTTGAAGACAGGACAATGTCCTACAGACCTAGATTCAGAAAAAAGAAGGTATTATAGGTTACAATCTATTCCTTTTGTGCTGATAAATGAAGTTCTTTTTAGAAAGGATCACAATGGTGTCCTTTTAAGATGCATAGATTTAGAAAAGATAGCTGATGTCCTATTTGAGTTTCATGATGGACCTTTTGGACGTCATTTTTCTCCTAGGACTATTGCTTTTAAAATCATGAGGGCTGGATACTATTAGCCATCTATCTTTAAGGAAAGTCATGAGTATGTGATAAAATACATCGTGTGCCATGTTTGTAGGAAAAGAAAGGCTTGCAACCTTGCCCCTATAGCTAGTCAGAACAGAGAAACCTTTCATGAAATGGGGTATAGACTTCATTGGCATGATTAATCCTCCATCTAGTACAGGACACAAATGGCTAATCACTACAATAGATTATTTCACTAGGTGGATAGAAGCAATTGCATTAAAGGAAGCCAATGAGAATGCTGTATTAAGTTTTTATGATGACATAATTCATAGATTTGGCATTCCAGATTCAGTAATTTCAAATAATGCATTAGCATTCACAGGCCTTAAGGTCTCATAGTGGATAGTCAGGAATGGTGTTTATCTGAATACCAGTTCCAATTACTACCCCCAAGGCAATAGCTTAGCAAAATCAACAAATAAGAATTTGATTAAGATAATCAAGAAGACTCTACAAGACAATCAAAGAGATTGGCATGCTAAGTTGAGGTCTGCATTATGGTTAGACATAATTGTGTGATGGATTTGTGTCACACTTCTATGAATCCTTGCATTCAAGGATACTCAATAATGAGCTCTCGAATATCAATTCATAGCTCTCTATTTGTGGAGTGCATGAATTGTTATGAGGCCCTCAGATTGACTGAGTTGAACCCATGCAAGTACACCATAGAACGAGAGATTCAAGGATGAGAAGCAGGAATGCTAATCTCCATTGAATTGTCAAGTTCCTGCATGCAAATGAAATTAATCTATATGATTGCAAATGCAAGAAAATAAACTATTTTATTAAAATTAATCTATATGCAATACAAGAAATAAACTACTTTATTGAAATGGAGATTAAGCTAAAATAATGAAATAAATTAAACTAAAATGCTTATGAATATTAATCTATATGTAACTATGCAAGCTAAAACAATGATATCCAAAGCTCCAATGTCGCTAAGAAAACCTGCAGCATAACAACGGTATGAAAATTCTAGATCTCTAATTGAGAAGGAGAGGGCTCCTTATATAAGAAACTGATGACTAGAATGCATCTCCAAGATCAATGTGGGATAAATCCAAAAAGAGGAAAGAAAGCTCATTTTTTAGAAAGTGTGGAGAGAAAAGGAATTTTATTTATTTTTAATTATTTATTTCCCTTTTTTCATCACAAAGAGCTTTAAGAAGATTTTTTATTTATTTAAAAGAATGATTCTCTATTAATTAAATAAGATAACATTATTTAATTAAAAGAGACACATTATTCTAAATAAGACAAAATCATTTAATTAAAAAATATTTTATTTCATTTAAAAGATATTTCTTTCAATTAAATAAGGTTATTTTATTTATTTAAGATGGAATATTTCTTTCAATTAAATAAAATTATTGAAAGAATCAGGAAAAAGATTTTTGTTTTGTTTTTATTTGATTTATTTCCTTTTCCATCACAGATTTTGCTTTAAGTGGGGATTTTATTTATTTAAAAGAGGAATTATCTTTTAAATAAATAAGATAAGTTTATTTAATAAAAGAGGAATATTTAATTAAATAAGATAAAATCATTCAATTATAAGGGGTTTTAATTAAATAAGATTATTTTATTTAGGATATTTCTTTTAATTAAATAAGCCTATTTTATTTATTTAAAAGAGAATATTTCTTTTAATTAAATAAAATTATTGATGAAATGATCAAACCTTAGAAATATTTGAATTATTGATTTAATTGCGATTTGATTAAGGAATTGATTTGAAAATTACAAAGCATTGATTCAAGAAATTGATATTTGACAAATTGAATAAATGGAGCCCAAAGTCTAGGCAACCATTTTAGGGTGCATACATTTGCCCCTCTTTGACTAATGTGAGGTCGACTCGGGATCACATGCAGTCAAAGAATGGAATTGAAGTGTGAGATCGATTTGGGATCACAAAACAACCTAGATGTGTGTTCGACAGATGGGAACACATCAGGACATAGATAAGCAGACTGAAAAAGACAAGGCCAACACCTATGAATAGGTAATTGTCAAGTCTCAAATAAGAGATAAGAATCTCAAGCAAGGTTGCCCCAAAAGAAGCAATTGATAAATTTGATAAAGCTGAATCAAGCATTGAAGTTTGGTAGGTACTGCCCCCTTGTGATCGAAATCGAAATGAGATAGAGGAGAAACACTAAATTGATAAATTTCATCAAATCGAACTAAATATAAGGTTCTTGATGTAAGATGAAAGATATAAGAATCACAGAACTAAGGTAGCTCATCATGAAAGGTTATGCCCCAAGGTTGAATTAGAGGAAAAGAAGTGGGGTGAAAGCGAATGGGAGATAGAAGTTTGGAAGAGATGGAAAGAAATGGAGAGAAGAAAGAAAATTTGCCTCAAGAAAGATGATGCCCCAAAATCAATCAATTGTTTAAGATAGAGAATTTTGATTGAGATCACGAAAGAAGATAAGGAAATGAAGATCGAAACGTGATCACAGTTGATTAAAATTCCAAAAGAAAGATGAAGGAAACCCTCTCAAACTCATAATACAGCCTATAAATGCAAATTAACACGAGGTCTAACAATGCAAGTTACATGAAAATGCAAAGGTGTACTTGCATGGGTACCATAGGTTTTTTGTGTTCATCATTCATTAGAGAATGTAAGAGAACTTATTTTCATCATAGGGCCATTATTACTGGACATCGGATGATCACACAATCATCACTAGTCACAAACGCAACTATGAAGATATGAATACGATTTATATCGGATTGGAATGTGGAAAGATTCTAACATAAGCATCAAGGACATAAAGGTCAAGATGACTATAATGTTAGCTTACCCAATTTAATATATAAAAACCATGCTCACATCAAGGCATAAACGCCAGGATGACCATGAGAACGGTTGTGCAAAAATAGTCAAAGATGATGCCTTAAATTTCCTAAGTGTGTCAAGGAGACAACAAGAGACACTCAAGAGGTTCAAGACAACACCCACAAGCAGAAAGCAAATAAAAACATGCCCCATGCCCCAAGTCCTCTAGCTATGCATCACGGAGAGACTTATTAGACAAGGACACTCAATGAAAATCAATATCATTCAGCACACAAAGAAAAGATAAGGACATATCTCAAACATTAAGTGTAGTGTTTAAAAATTTTAAGTGTGTAAACTGATACTGAGTTCTGAGGATAAGGATCGAATGCTTGCTAGCAGGTAAGATCACATGACCAAACTGATAAGTGTTGAAAAACACTCGATGTCAGGGGTTGTGTTGAAAAACACGGCTGGGTTGGTGTTGAAAAATACCATTTGTGAGGTGTCCTAAAGACAAGCATATCCAAGATACCAAAGCTAACACAATGATGCCCCCTAGACAAAGACAAAGACCAATTCCAAACCAAGGCAACAAGGACAAGGCATGATGGAGAAAGGGTAAGTGTCGAGGATACATGCTAAGAAATAGGGGTACCAAGGCCTCAAGTAGCACCCGTTTCCAGGTTTTCACCACTTCGAAGAAATTTTTCAAGACTTTTTATAATTTTTTTGTATTTTTACTACCAAGACACCTGTTTCCAGGTTTTCACCAAGGAACTTTTTCTATTTTTTTAAAAAAAATTTAAATTTTTTAAATTTTTTATTTTTTTGTATTTTTTTAATTTTTTTGTATTTTTTGAATTTTTTTATTTTTTTTTGTATTTTTTCAGCATCATATATGAATTTTTTTGGAATCTTTTCAGGATCAATAAGGTATATACAAAGGATGCCCCCAGACAGAATGGGCATCAAGGATAGAACTTCTTTAGGTGTAAAACATTGATAGGCTCAGGGAGCTACTCTCCCTCTTCAGTAGATAGTAAATAAGCACTTGTACCAAAAGTTGTTGTGATAATGTAGGGTCCAAGCCAATTAGGTTCGAATTTTCCCTTTTGTTCTCTATTTTGTTGGTTTTTAGGATTCTCTCGCAGGACAAGATCTCCTACTTGGAATTCTCTAGGGTGAACCTTTTTGTTGAATGCCTTGGACATCCACTTTTGGTAGAACCTCATATGGTCAAATGATGCTTTACACTTTTCATCGAGAAGTTTCAATTCTTGTAATCTTATGGCATGATAATCTTCATCTGTAACTAGACCTTTGAGAGAGACTCTAAGTGATGGAATCTCAACCTCTAAAGGTAACACTACTTCAACGCCGTATGTGAGGGCAAAAGGAGTAGCCCCAGTTGGAGTACAAATACTCATTCTATAGGCCCACAAGGCTGAGTTTATCTATAGGTGTCAGTCTCTACCATTCTTATGAACTGTTCTATGTAGAATCTTGACAATGGTTTTATTTGAAGCCTCTACCTGACCATTTCCTTGCGGGAAGTAAATGGACGACCAATGTTTCTTTATCTTAAATCTTTGGCAAATTTGTGTAAGGTCCTTGTTTTTGAACTGACCCCCATTGTTAGTGATGATCTTAGATGGTACTCCATATCGACAGATGATATAGTTTAAAATAAATAAAGACACAATCTTGCTTGAGGCAACAGAAAGTGGAACAGCCTCTACCCATTTTGTGAAGTAGTCAGTAGCAGTGATAATGAACTTATGTCCACCTGATGAGTTGGGATGAATCTTCCCAACAAGGTCAAAGGCCCATCATTGAAATGGCCAGTGAGATATAGAAGGAATTATCTCCCTACCTAGAGCATGTATCAGGTGTCCATGTTTCTGACATTTTTCACAAGACTTGGCAAAAGCTACTACATCTATCTGCATCATAGGCCAATAGTACCCTACCCTAAGAAACCTTCAAGCCATGGAAAGACCATTAGAATGTCCCCCACATATGCCCTCGTGGATGTCAACTAGTGCTTGATCAAATTCCTCTTTTTCTAAGCACCTAAGAAGTGTCCCATCTAGACCCCTCCTATACAAATCACCAGAGATGAGGGAATGATGAGAGGCGTTATGGACAAGGTTTCTTCTTTTAGATTGGTTAAATGTGTCAGAGATGATGCCATCACAGAGATATGAGTAAATAGCACCATAGCGAGAGGATTCATTATTGACGAGGGTACAAATGACGTGGCTTTCTTGAGAGTCATAAATGGGATAACGTAGCTCTTCCACCAGGAATTCATATCTGGACTCATGTTCCTCTAACTAAAAAAGTGAAGCAAGAGTGGCCATAGCATTAGCTGCTTTGTTCTCAGCCCTAGGGATTTGCTAAAAAGTGACAAAAGTAAAATACCGTCTTAATGAATCAACCATTTTTTTGTAAGGTATCAACTTGTCATCTTTTGTTTGGTATTGCTCATTGACTTGATTAATGATCAATTGAGAATCCCCATAGATATGCAGTTTTGTGATATTCCACTCTATAGCCATTTTTAATCCATTTGTTAAAGCCTCATATTCATCTATGTTGTTTGTGCATGGGAAGAGTAACTTGTAAGATTTGGGAATAGTGTACCCATGTGGAGAGACGAACAACACACCAGTTCCAGAACCATTTTGCATGTAGGAACCATCAAAGAATAGTTTCTAGGATCTCTCAGTCATGTACATAAGATGTTCATCTGGGAAATTGACTTGACTGGGAATATTATCTTGAATTGGGAAATTAGCCAATTGACTTGCAATATCCTGGCCTTTGATTGCCTTGCACTCAATATACTCTATGTCAAATTCAGAAAGAATCATCATCCATTTAGCAAGTCTACATGTGAGAGCAGCTTTACCGAGTAAGTATTTGAGATGATCAATTTTTTCTATGAGGTGTATGGTGTGTGCAAGCATATAGTGTTGCAATTTTTGAGAAGCAAACACTACTGCAAGGCAAGCTTTTTCAATACTAGTATAATTGACATCATAAGCAACAAGAGTGTGGCTAATATAATATATGGCCCTTTCTTTCCCTTGTTCATCTAATTGAGCCAACAATGCCCCCAGTGAAGATTTAGTAGCTGAGACATACAAAATGAGGGCTTTTTCTGGAATGGGAGGCATTAAAGTGGGAGGACTTGCCAAGTATTCCTTAATTTGATCCATGCTCTTCTAGCAATCCTCATTCCAGACACACTGAACACCTTTATGCAAGTTTTTGTTAAAGGGTTGTGCTCTATCTGCCAATTGTGAAATAAACCTCCTTATGGATTGAAGGCATCCTTGAAGACTCCTCCTTTGACTAATATTTTTGGGAGGTGGCATGTCTATAATGGCTTGGACCTTTTCAGGGTCCACTTCTATCCCTTTGGCTGAAATGATGAATCCCAATAATTTGTGAGAAGTAACACCAAATGCACACTTTTTGGGGTTTAATCTTAGTTGAAATTGTTCCATGCGATCTAGAATTACTTCTAAATCAGCCAAATGTGTTCCTCTTTTCTTAGACTTAGCGAGGGTGTCATCCACATAATCTTCCATATTCTTATGCATCATGTCATGGATTATTGTTGTCATAGCTCTTTGATAAGTAGCTCCTGCATTTTTCAATCCAAAGGGCATGATGTTCCAAAAATAAGTACCCCATGCACATGTGAATGCAGTCTTTTCCTGATCCTCAGAAGCAATCTTGATCTGATTATACCCAGAAAAACCATCCATCAAGGAATAGATCTCATAGCCCACCATCATGTCCACTATCATGTCTATGTTAGGAAGTGGAAAATCATCCTTTGGTCATGCTCTGTTAAGATCTCTAAAATCTGTGTAGATTCGAATGGATTTATCATGTTTGGAAATAGGTACAATGTTGGAAATCTAGTCAGCATAGTCTATAGCTCTAATGAATACTGCACCAAGGAGCTTTTCTAATTCAGCTTTCATTAGAAGAGCTATATGAGGGTGCATTTTTCTCAACTTTTGTTTGACTGGTTTGACACCTAGAGCTATGGACAAATGATGCATAATGAGATTAGTGTCCAACTCTAGCATGTCTGAATATGTCCATGCAAAATTAATTTTCTTCTTTTGGAGGAACTCAGTGTAGGCTTTCTTTTCTTGAGGTGATAAAGATTTAGCCAAGTGTACAATTTTTGGAGCCTCTTCTGTGCCCAAATTAACAGCTTATGTAGGTTCAACCAATACTGATGATCTGTCCTAAAAATAGCTTGGGAGACTATCAAGTACCTCATCCATTGGTGCCTCAAAGAAGTTTTCACCCTTGGATACATCTTTTATTTTTACTTTTTTTGGTTCTAACACCGCCACACAGTGGTTTTCACCATCAAAACTCTTATTCTTTTTTTTTGTGACTAAGGTACTTGATGTCAGGTTCTGTCATACTGGTAGCTGGTTCACTGGTGGAAGAGACTACGAGTTCAATGGCATTTAGATAGTAGGTAATCTCATAGTCATTGTGAAATGTCAAGAGTTGAGGCTCTTGGTAACATTGAGACCAATCAATAAGGTTGGGATCAATAAGGGGTAGGTTAATGACTAGTTCAATATTAAGGATATAGGTGATGTCATCTCCAGTGACCGTAGAATTGGAGTCTATCCAGTATCCCTCTAAGGTGTCTAAATTAGAATTTACCGTATCGAGTGAAGAATCATCTACTAATGTGACACGTGGGTTCCAATCTTCTAATCTAACACACGACTCATTAGCTACATCAAGTTGAGAACTATAAGCATGGACAACATCCATATCCAAGTCAACTATTGCATCTGAGAGTGAATCCCATTCAAACTCATGAGAATCTATTTCTGAATTATTGTTGGGGCCTCGTGATGTAGAAGCCTCAAGATTTGGAAGAGTTTCCTCTCCTCTAGAAATTTTCTCAATCAAAAAATTATTTGAATTATCACCATCCATTGTAGCTAGGATGGGGACACTATCCATAGTCAATCTTCCATTCATATAGTCACTATCTATCATAGCTAGGATAGGAGGACTGTTAATTGTTAAATCTCTGGAATCTCCCCAAAGGAGATTTGTTGAAGGTACCCAATCATCTGTCATGTCTTGTTGATTTGTCAAATCTGGTACATATTTTATGTCATCTTCACTATCCCACCTATCAGGAATGGGGATAGTGCACTTTTTATTCTTCATAAAGCCTAGGCCAACCAGTTTCTTAGACTTACGTCCAAAAAGATCATGATTAAGTGGTTTAGCTCTAGCATCTAACCTATGACTAAGAGGGCCATATCTTGGATAACCCATCTTCTTGACAAAAGTATATCCTCTCTCATAGGACTTAGGAGAGGGGGAGAAATTTTCATTGTCCTGGTACTTCTCCTCTTTGTATATCCAATCTCAAATAGCTGCTTCCTCTTTTTCATCTTGTATTGGTACTAAGGATTCAACAAACTTGTCAAATAGTGTCATTTCCGAAGAAGATGGTTTCATCTCCTGTGAAGGCTTTACATAGGACCTAGGGGAAACAATAATCTTTTCAAAAGAGTCAAGTTGATACCCCCCCATGCCAAGGTCTACTAATTTAAACTTGTCTTGATAGTCTGTTAAAGTTGCTTGATAACCCTCTACTTCTTGATTAAGAGGGACATGCACATTAGCTGAGATTGAATTAACTGATAAAGTGATATCCCCTAGTATGCAAATTTCAACTCCATTATAGGGGAACTTAACACACTAGTGGTAGGTAGATGACACTACCTGCATGTCATGAATCCATGGTCTACCCAGTAAAATGTTGTATACAAGGGGTCCAGTATCAACAATTTGAAACAATATATCTTTTTCAACTGGGCCAATCCTAACAGGAAGGACATCCAACCCCTTAGAACTTCATTCTACCTCATCATAGGCCTTTATAGTGATCTTCTTTTTAGTGTCAATCACAAACTTCCTCTGAACAGCCCAAAGTTTTTAACAAACTTAAAGTACAAATATTTAGCCCAGCACCCCCATCTATCAACATGCGCTTGACATGGGTTTTATGAATCATTACTTCAATATGAAGGGCAAGATTGTGTGGATGGCTTAGGGATTTGTCATCATCTTCTGAGAAAGAGAGGTAATTTGGGTTGGTAATGTGATTCACCATGCCTTGAAATTGGTTGATATCTATGTTTTTGGGGACATTTGTTGTGTGCAAAGCATCCTAAAGGATCTATTTATGTCTAGGGGACAACTCTAGAAGCTCCAAGATTGATATTTGTGCTTGAGTTTTTTGTAACTGATCTACAAGATTATAGTTTGGTTTGGGAGCAGTGGTAGACTTAGTGACATTCTTGGATGCCACTTGCTTAGGTTTATTGGATGGACCTAAACTAGGACCTCTAAGAACAATAGGGCCTTGACTCCTGGTAACAACATTGAGGGCTTGAGAAGATAACCTAGAATGAGGACCTCTCAGCACCACAACAGGTTCTTTGTCAAAGATAGGGGGAGAGTCATAACCATTCGGGTCCTTACTCATCATATTAACACTTGGCTCCACAACTTCAAGCATGTTTATCACATTTTCTACTGTTGTGTAAGTGTAGTTGATTGCAGCCTTACCATCCTTTGGTTTAGAGGTTTCCCCCTTGTCATACTTAGGCAACGGCTCTTTAAATGCTTTGTGATCAGCATTGGTGTTTAGTCCATCCACCTTAAGATTTCCATTCTCAATGAGATCTTGGATAATATGCTTGAGTTTCCAACAATTCTCAATGGTATGCCCAATGCCATTATGAAACATGCAGAAAGCCTTCTCATCCCACCAATGTGGCTTAATGTCAGGGATGTAATGTTGTGCAGGATCTTGAGGATGTGCCAAGTTGTTAGCAATGAGATTTTTGAGAACATCCTCATATGAGTCACCCAATTTGGTAAATTGCCGCTTCTCCTTTTTGGGCCTCTCCTGATATCTTGGTTTACTTTCTTGCTGTGGAGGTGCATTGAGCTTCATAGCTTGAACTACACTCGACAAGTGAAGGACACCTTGATCTTTAGGTTGGGGAGAGTCTACAACTCCATCATTGACAACTTGTTTGTTCTTGTTTGAATAGTTGTTCTTCCCTTTATCCTTGTTGTTCTGTTGACCATTGTTGTCATTGTTGCTATGTCTGGTCAAAATGCCTTGTTCTTTTAGAACATCCTCAATGTGGCATGCAGTTTCAATCATGCTATCAAAGGAATTGAAGACTATCTTTTTAATCTCATATCTCATTTCAAGCACCAAGTTACTGACAAGTATGTCAATCTTTTCATCCTCATGGATCGTCCTAGGATATCGAGAGCACTATCTCCTCCACCTTTGCAAGAAGGTAACAAAGGGTTCCCCCTAATTTTGTTTCAAGTTGCATAGGTCCAAAATAGTAACAAATCTTGACAGATTATATGCAAAGTGTTGAATGAATCAATGAAGAAGTTCTCTAAAAGTCTTGACAGGGGGAGTGATATTGGTAAACCATTCCATTGATTGTCCTTTAAGACTTCTAGGGAACAACCTCATCAAATAGGAGTCATCCTGATGGAATTCAAAGCTCATAGTATAGAACTGGCACACATGGTCATGTGGATCACCATTGCCATCATATTTATCATATTGAGGGAATTCCACCCTCTTTGGAAAATCCTTCATACTCACACTCTTTTCGAATGGATTAGGACAAATCGAGTCTAGTGAGAATGAGCTCTTAGGTTACATCATTTTTTCCATCATTTGCTTCATTTGGCGGATTTCTTCCTCTTGAGAGGGATTTTGCTTTTGTATTTTGTTCTCCACATCAAAATTATAAGGGACTCTGGCACCCTTGTTGATTAGACTTTCCAAGAATTTATCTTTGTTTTGTTCCAAATACCTATCCACATACTGTTGGAAGATAGGCTCTTGTTGCATTCGCATAAAATCTTGAGTATCAAGGTCATAATGTGAGCTACCACCTCCATATTGGGAACCATGATGTACATGTTGGGAGTGGGGTCTTGAGTTTCTGGGAGGGGTTTTCCTCCTATAGTGAGCATACTCAGAGGCCCTTCTTCCTCTAGGACTAGGAGATCTATAAGGGGTTCTTGACAGCCTTCTACTTCTTGGTGTTTTGGAAGGGGTGGAGGGAGAAGAATTATTTTCACTATTGGAACCCCTATTGTTGAATTGGGTATTAATTTGTTGGGCTAAAAGCCTATCTTGCTCTTCTTGAGAAAGTTTCCTTTGTACTTCCAATAAAGCTTGGCTCTCTACCTCAAGCTGTCTAAATTTTTCTTGTTGTGCAGCTTGCTCATCTAAAAAGGATTTCTTCTCGCACTCAATCCTTTTAAGCCTTTCACTTGTATTCCTTGAGGTTGTTTGAAGTGGAGAGTTTGGTCTTGAATGTTTGTACAAATCATTGGTATATGTTGCATTGACATGAGCATCACTAGGTTCATTGTCTTGGTCTTCATGTTGTGACCATTGTTCTGGGTGATCTCATCTCTCATGCCTTTCAGCTCTTTGATGTACATCTAGGTACCTAGTGCTGATGGGGGGTGAACTAGGTTGAGCATCATGAGAGGAATTACCAAACAAAATATTGTCTCTATGTCTTTCATAGATGTCATCAAGAGTTTGATTCATGGCTTCCCTCTCCTACCTAGTGACAGTATAACTCATATCCATACCTAAGTGGGAAGGTGCTGAGGGGGTACTCAAATTGCTAAAATGGCTCTTTGGGTCAAACTAGGTTTCAGACTTACTCCTGGGCGACTGGTCAAATATTGGTTCCTTTTCCTTTCTCTTTTGATGAGTCTGAACAGGGGGTAGTTGGTTGAAGACTAAAGAAGGTCACTTTCCTTGGGTCACTTGATATCTTGTTGTTACTAACATGAAAGGGAGAGTTCAGGCAAACAGACAATTCTACGAAATGTCAATACTAGACTAGGATAGTAAAAGTTTTCTCTTGTCTGAGAGAAATGGTGAAATAGAACTATTGAAAATAGGTGCAAACCAACATTGCCACAGAGGTGCTCAATTCTTGGGTGAATACCCTAGCACGTATAGATCAGGAGGATGACTTACACAAAGTATACTGAGTTTGAATTGTATGAAAATGGGTGGACGAAGAGATTACTAGCACTCTCCAAGTGTGTTATGAAAGAGTCAAAAAATTTATCTATTTGACAGGAACAGTTCCTAATTTTCCAATCTCAAGAAAAATCACTTATGAGATCAAGGATCACTAACTCAAAAGGTCAAGGACATAAGAACCCTAAATACAAAACATGTCTCTAGAACTAGGACAAGTCACCTAATCGAAGAACTCAGTATTTTAGTTTGTTGTTCATTTTCAAAGACCAAGCAAGTATATCAATGGATTTGTATCAAGCACATAAGACAACAATCAAGGATTTCAAGCAAGCAATTGTCTTCAAACAATGAGCAAGGGGCAAAGCAACCTTGCACATGAATAAGAATAGTGACTTAGTATGCTACTCCTTAAATATGCTACTTGTGTATGTTCTTGAAGATGTTTTAGTAGGCACTTAGAACACAACAACATCCTAGCAAGCTATCTAGAAGTATATACATGGCTTTTCTAAAGGGTGTCCTTGATATATGCAAGGTACATGAGGCACAAATCCATAGATGAGAAGAATCAAAAATCACACAGCCGAGGGGAGACGGTAACCCAAATCTCCTCCTTCACTTCTCAAAGGTATAAAGTTCTTTGAGGCTTAGCCAAGAGTTAAATCTAACTCATTCCCAAGAGAGGTGTCTTTGGATTCACCTCCCAATATTTATACTCCGTCAAAACATAGGAGTTAAGGTCATCCCTTGAGGTGATGAAATCCCCAAGCAGGCCTTCTAAAAAATGAAAAGTAAGTAATTTCTCTATCAAAAAGTATTGAAAAGCACTAAAGGTGGAACACTTAACACTTAAAGTAAATATGAGGTGAGTCCACAAGGTGGAACACTTAACACCTCACACAAGCTACAAATGAGTCCACAACCTAGAAAATAAGTGAGTTCCAAAAAGTACAAAAGGGTTGCCTAGTGGAACAATTAATGCTTCTTTCCTATAGACCCATCCCTTTTAATGTGGTGCTAAGATTGCAACCATGAGGTGGAACGAGGGGACGGTGGATGAGTGAGTCCAATAACCCAAGATAGAAATCTAGATCAATCGCAAGTAATCTAAGACTGGTTATCAATACTACTCATAAGTGCAAGAGGGTTTGAATTATGGAATATTTAACTTTCCAAGTAAACATGAAGTGAGTCCACAAAGTGGTGCATTTAACTCTTCATGTAAACTAGGAATGAATCCATGCCCTAGATTACTCAATAAAATGTTTTGATATTTGAGACTAAGAATTACTTAGAGTTAAAAGACAAGCATGCACTTAAACACAAACTTGTATAAAAGCAAATCTATGTTCATTCATTTCCCATTAAGAGCATCAAAAATGTGTTCTATGAAAGCATGTAACACTCAAGCCAAACACATGAGAGATTAATTTTATGCCCAAACCAAGTGTTATAGAGATTTTAAGAACTCACCTTAGGTCCAAAGATCTACACTCCAGCATTTAGCACACATCTGAAAAAAAAAACCCTAAGATAGTTAGATATGAAAATCAATTGTTAGGAGTTTGATTTAACATTGTTGTCTTCAAGATAGTCTTTAAAGATTAATTTATTTGACCCATAAAATCATAATATTAAAATTTCTAGAAATAATTAAGTTTTTAGCCAACATCAAGAAATACCATTTCCCAAAATTACAAGGTCTTATGATTCTATTTGGTTCCTCAACCAATAACCTTTTCAGACTACAATTTTTCTGTCATAAATCAGATTTAAAACACCAAACCTTGCAAAGGGAATCAGATATCTTTCTCAAAAAGAATCCAATTGAAACCAAACCAATTTCATAAAAACTATTAATGAATCTAGTTTCCAAATATGTAAGCCATTTATTTTTCCCATTCATAAATTATTTTCTAAGAGCAAATCATTGCCTGCAACTCCAATGCAGATTGTTAAAAACCAGTTTTCACTCAAATACCCGTAACTTTCACAAATCTATATAAAAATGACTCAAACAAAAAGTAAATGAAAGATAATTTATGTATCTTTCAAATTAATATTATTATAGGTCCTGATTCTTCACAATTTTTCTGTACCAAATGTTTCAATCTGACTGTATTCGGAGAATCTCAAATCTGCAAATACCCACTTTCACCAAAATGATCATAACTTATTCATTTCTTTATAAAAATGAACCAAACCAAAATCATGAGAAAGAGGATTCATAATTCTATCCATAAATTACTATATTATAGGATTTCTAGTCTGTACATGTCCGTACAAGGCCCGGAACCAACACTAAAACTGAAAAACCAATCAAGAATGAGGTCAGAAATTAATCTTTTTTGCCCCATGATGGGCACCAAAAATGTGTGATGGATTTGTGTCACACTTCTATGAATCCTTGCATTCAAGGATACTCAATAATGAGCTCTAAAATATCGATTCACATCTCTCTATTTGTGGAGTGCATGAATTGTTATGAGGCCCTCAAATTGACTGAGTTGAACCCATGCAAGTACACCATAGAACAAGAGATTCAAGGATGAGAAGCAAGAATGCTAATCTCCATTGAATCGTCAAGTTCTTACATGCAAATGAAATTAATCTATATGATTGCAAATGCATGAAAATAAACTAATTTATTGAAATGAAGATTAAACTATATGATTGCAAGAAATAAACTATTTTATTAAAATTAATCTATATGCAATACAAGAAATAAACTACTTTATTGAAATGAAGATTAAGCTAAAACAATGAAATAAATTAAACTAAAATGCTTATGAATATTAATCTATATGTAACTATGCAAGCTAAAACAATGATCTCCAAAGCTCCAATGTCGCCAAGAAAACCTGCAGCATAACAACGATATGAAAATTTTAGATCTCTAATTGAGAAGGAGAGGTTTCCTTATATAAGAAACTGATGACCAGAATGCACCTCCAAGATCAATGTGGGATAAATCCAAAAAGAGGAAAGAAAACTCATTTTTTAGAAAGTGTGGAGAGAAAAGGAATTTTATTTATTTTTAATTATTTGTTTCCCTTTTCTCATCACAAAGAGCTTTAAGAAGATTTTTTATTTATTTAAAAGAATGATTCTCTATTAATTAAATAAGATAACATTATTTACTTAAAAGAGAGATATTATTCTAAATAAGATAAAATCATGTAATTAAAAAAAAATTTATTTCATTTAAAAGATATTTCTTTCAATTAAATAAGGTTATTTTATTTATTTAAGAGGGAATATTTCTTTCAATTAAATAAAATTATTGAAAGAATCAGGAAAAGAATTTTTGTTTTGTTTTTATTTGATTTATTTCCTTTTCCATCACAGATTTTGCTTTAGGTGGGGATTTTATTTATTTAAAAGAGGAATTATCTTTTAAATAAATAAGATAAGTTTATTTAATAAAAAGGGGAATATTTAATTAAATAAGATAAAATCATTCAATTAAAGGGGGTTTTAATTAAATAAAATTATTGATGAAATGATCAAACCTTAGAAATATTTGAATTATTTTTTTAATTGCGATTTGATCAAGGAATTGATTTGAAAATTGCAAGGCATTGATTCAGGAAATTAATATTTGACAAATTGAATAGATGGAGCCCAAATTCTAGGCGATCATTTTAGGGTGCATATAATAATTACCCCAAAGAAGATCATTGGTAATTCCCCCTTCATGTTGGTGTATGGAAAAGAGGCCAAGTTGTCTATCTCAATTGAATTGCCAACTCTAGACTTGGCTACTCAGTATGCCCTATTTGAAGAAAGAGACCCCTTGTAGGTCAGGTATGCTCAGTTGATGGAGTTAGAGGAACTCAGAGACAAATCCATGAAAGACATGGAATTCCGTCAGATTCAAAGAAAGAAGACCTTTAACAAGAGAGCCAAGGTGAGAAATTTCAAATTTGGAGATGTAGTTCTCAAATGGGATGAATTCAGATCCAGGCTTGGCAGACACACAAAGTTTGATTCCTTCTAGGGTGGACCATTTGTTATAACAGAATGCAAGGGGCCTAATTCTTTTTAGCTATCAAATCTTGAAGGAGATGCCTTGCCAATATCAGTGAATGGTTTCCACTTGAAGCCTTGCTTTGAGGTTAATCCCTCTCTATAAATTCTTGTAAATATGTGTTTTTCTGCTTTCTTTCCCTATTTTCTAGGTTAGTTTCCTGCTTTCCAAGAAGTGCCCTAAGCATAGTTTTAGTTTTGTCTCCCTGTGAGAATTTTTTTTTTTTTGATGACCCCATGCCCAATGGATTGTTTTAAGGCCACTGGTTTTCCATGTCTAGCAGGCTGACATCCAATAGAAATCACCAAAATGTTACCCTAATTTTCCTATTCTATACAAATTTGGCTAAAATCTATCCCTAGGTCCCTATTTTAACCCTGCTAAGCACCTCAAAAAATTTCATGGGTTTATGGCTTGTCTTCTGGCCTCTGCAAATTTTCTAACTCTCTGGTCTATAGGTAAAAAAATTCATAAAACTAGCTATTGCAGGCCAAACCCTCAAAAAACCCTAAGCCCTATTTTAATTCTTTGTTACTTTATCGGTCACTTAAAACTCCCCAATACCCATGTGCACTTTTATTCTTATTGATCTGTTGCCTATTCTCTTATTTCCCTGGCAGTTACCTTTTCCATTTGGTGATTTGGTGACTGCAGTGATTCTCCTAGTCGCTTAATGTTTCACAGTCACCACTAAATAGCCAGTGACTCAGCAAGTGGTTAACATTTCCTTTGGTTGCGTAGTCGCTTAATGATTCGGTGGTCTCAGCTAATTGAGGGTCCCAGCTATGAAGATTAATGGCTGGCGTATCTTCACATAACCTTTTTCTGACACATGCGATCTTACACCGACCATTGGATCTTCCAAGTCTGCAATGCTTCAAAGCTTTAGTGGGTCCATTGCCACATCATCCTATGTGGAAGCTCCTGATTGACTAAAGAGTTGGGATGTGTAACCTTGTTAGAGTGGGCCTAGCAAGCTGTGTTCCTTTTAATCCTACGGTTGGCGCATGATCTCGTGGGTTGTGTTAGAGCCATGAGATTATGCAGTGACCGTCAATTTCACTTTATTGTTAGAGCCTTGTGGGTGGGTCCTCATTTGCGGATGTGCTTGTCTTCTATTGGTCCACATAGCGATGACTAGGATTGTCAGTGGGGCTGTGTTAGAGTCTCTGCAGGGATGTTAGAAGGACGAAGATCGACGGTTGGCATATCTTTGTGAGGGGGTTTTTTGACACATGAGATCATGCACTAGCCATCAGATTTGCCAAGTGTTCAAGTCATGTCAGTGGGTCCAATGCTAGGTCAGGGTGACATGTCATGTTCTTATTGGCCGAAGTAAGGATGAATGTCAGGTGGGGCCAGTGCCGCATGTTGCTGACTTGTTTGAATATGAATGGTTGCCAAGTGCTAATGAGGATTTGTAGGTGGACCCATGTGTCAGTAGGGTCCCAATTCTAAAAGGATCTATGGCCAGTGCATGATCTGAAGGAATATTCGGCAGCCATGAGATCATGCGCCCGCCATTAGATTAGAATCTAGTTCTTTGTGGGTTTGATGTCAGAAAGATGCCGAGGTGTATGCCTACAAGTGGTCAGGACAAATAAAAGATTTCCAAGTGGAAAATGGGCCCAGGGATAGCAAGGTTCCACTAATCAATGACTAATGGTTCCCTCTTGTTCGCTGAACTTAACCAGGGTTAGCCGAAGGACTTAGAAATTTAGCGACTGCTTTGTTCACGTAGTCGCTTAACTAGACCAGGGTTATGAGAAGTTCTTCGTGAATTGGAGAAAGTGTTTGGTCGTGTAGTCATCAAATGACTTAAGAAGGAAAGCTCAAGGCTAGGCCCAAAATGATAGGTGTGCCGACATGTTGAGATTTTATTGGCTATAGTGTGCCAAGGTGGATTTTGACTTTTTAAGAGGGTTTTATATCTATTGTTAGGATGATCTAGGCTATTCATCTACTGGGAAACATTAGATATTGACAGACACATTTTAAAATGACTGGTTAGCTGTTATAATTCAAATTCAAATATCTCTGCAAAGGGTTTTCTTCCAGTGATTGATTCAAACAAGCTGCGAGCAATGAGGTAGCTAAGAAATTTATGTCTGTAGGACATTTATAGTTGAGGAGGATGATGAGAAATCTTGGGTGGCTGTCATGAGTCATTTCTTGTCCCTGAAAAGTACCATTTGTGCATTCATGGTGAGCCTGTTGCAGGAAAGTTGATGAATCCAGGTTGCTTGTTCGCAAATTGATGTAGTATAGAGATGGGCACACAATATCTAATCAGCCATAGTATTACAGAGATGCATTTTTGATCAAAATTTTTTGGAGTTAGGGTGAGCTATTATTGTATCATAAAATCTTGTAACCCTAATTAGGTTTTGACTTCAGCTTGTGTGCCAAGTAGGAGGTGTATATAGTTAATTTTTTGGAGCTCTAGAGCTCAGAGTTAGACAATTGTAAAATAGAAATTCAGCTTTCTTAAGAGTTATCTATGGCAATTTTCCTACCCTTTGGCTTCTGCAGTTGTATTCTTTCATTGATTATTCAAACATTGCAGAGGTATTCTATGACATTTCTTCATGTCCCTATGCTTTCCTTGTTTGAACCATCTCTTAATGAATTGAAGTCTATGCATGTTTCAATGACAACTTAGGGTTCTTGATCCCTCTTACTTTCTGTAATTGTGTGTTCTTTTGTGTTTGATCTCATTTAGATGTTTTTGTGGGTATACTTCAGCCCTCTAACAGTCTTGTCTCAATCCTACACCGAGTTGCAGAAGTGAATGTCTTCTTGCAGGTCATAGGTTATGTCTTATGTTTAGGCCCTCCTATGAAACACTTATGCAAGCCTATTCAATAAATTGTGACCTACTAGACCTAAGCCTTTCGTTGATTCTATCCCTCTATACTGCAATTCATACCCTAATTTCGGCGTATCACCTAGTAGGTAGTTTTCTTTCAAGCATTTTTACTTTCAAGCACTCCGTCTATCCCTTTCCCTCAAAAGTTTTACTTTCATGTCTAGAAGAAAATTAAGGTGATTATCCAAGAGGAACTAGCCTAGAACCTAGAGGTCTCATCTCAATTAGCATAGGTCCCACACCTGGAGATGATTCCCATTTTATACTAGGTTATCAAGACCAAGAGAGCTTGAAACAAGGGTGCAAACTTAGTGTATAATAGTACTTATTTTAATATCTTAAGGGGGGACATACATAGGACTTCCCTTACATAATTTTACACAATATATAACCAATCCTCATATATTTGATGGATACTAATATCTATCCATGAGGTGCACATATACAACCCATCCTGATGGATATGATGAATACTAATATCCATCCATGAGGTGCACATATACAACCAATCTTCATGGTTATCGAAGATACTCACATCTATCCATGGGGTGTAGATGAAAACAATATTTATGATTACAATAGATACTAACATTAATTCATGAGGTTCCAACACACACAGGTAGATAAAGCCACTAGTTGGTTCAAACACACTTTCAAATTAGTATTTTCAAAGTTGAGGCACACACAAATTTGTCAGTAGGTGCAAAATTATCAATGTAGAGTTGACTATTATAACACAAGTTGCTAGAGCATCAATTCTCTTTTCTATCTCTTCTCTTTCGCAATGATCACCTACCATAACATATTTTCTTATCTTGTTTCATCCATGATTATCTTAATCTCTTCTCCATGGTTCCATATCACAACACACTTTTCTATTGGATTGGATCATGGACTCTTAGATCTAATACTTGATATATGCTCATTGCATTTTTAGGTGACTACTTGTGCAATTGCAATAGCTTTCTAAGTATGATATTAGTGGTTGAGATATTTTCTCTTTTAAGGTCTCTTCGACTAGCTGACTTGGAGTCTTAGTTACGTCTAGGAATTTTTTTGTTATTTTATATATTCTTACATATTGATGTAGAAATTAAGATCCTTATTTTTTGGGCTTGTGTCCTTAAGCAAGTAGCTATGTCTTATCTCCTTGCATTTTTCCCATGATCTTGATCTTTCTCTCTCTTTCTTCTACTTTAACATGAGCATGAGGTGGACTCATACTCCTGCTAAAGTGTGGGCCAGATGTACCATCCTAAAAAGTAAGCACATTTTTTAGGTGCTCATTTTTAGCCCCATTTCCACATCTTCAGGTTCCCACATTTATCTCATATATTTATATCCCTTTTGCATCCTTCAAGTACACATTATTTATTCAAAACTCAAAAATAGCTATAATTTTTATGCATGATTCTCAAATTATGCATCTAATCACATAATTAATCTTCCTTCTATGTCCTATTAGATCCCATCTTGAATGGTTCCTATTTCTGAAGGTATTCAAGATTTATTTTCCTCACCTTTCATGCTCTTTTATTGAAAAATTTCCAACTTTCCTAGGCCCAAAATCATTTCTGATCAACCCTGTGGGGAGGATCTACTTAGGTCAACCTAGTCTTGCAGTAAGCCAATCTAAGTTGGCCTTTTCCATGGGTATTGGTTTTAAGTGGGCTTTGGGCTTGATGCAAAGGTATTTTCTCCTAATTCTTTTCCCAGGTCACATTTCTAAAAATTTGGGTCCCAAAATATGTGTAAAAGGAGACCTCTTCGTCTCATTTTGACATCCATTACATACCTACATCTCATCTTCATGTAATAATAATCAAATAAACAATTTTGCATTCAAGAAGTTCAAGCATTCTAGTGCAAGGAAGTTATATAAGTATTTCAAGTATTTTCCTTCTTCTCTTTCTTCTTCAATATAAATTGTGGTAAAATACAGTATTCACCATTCAAGGATTTGTTTTCATGATTTTGTATTGGTTGGAGTCCAAGATATTTCATCAACACTTATGATCATCTCCAAAGCAACATTGCATTATCGAGGTATACAATAATTTATGTTTTAGATCTAGATTATATTTTGTCATGAAATTTTAATTACATTTGGTGGATAATTACCATATAGGGGCTTGACCAAGGCAACCCCCCTTTCAACAAAAAAATACCCTTCTTTCTTGTGAGTAAGAATAGGCGTACAATTTCAAATATAGATTTTGAGATTTTTGAAACCATGTTCTGGTCCTCTATAAATTTTGTCATATTATACTCTTCCAAGACTAGGCCGACTTTTTTCACATATCCCACAGAGTCTAAAAATTATACGATCATAAATTTTATGATCTTAGTCCTAGATTTTGGATGCTTTTTAATTTTGACAACTTTTTGATAGTCAATTACAAATCTAAATTTAACTTGTCCACTTCTATCATTCAAGGTGAGTTCTTTCTTCCTATTTTAATCATGTACTTACTTTGATACATCATATTTGATATAAAATCTTGTTAGTAATCATTTCCTTGGTCATAGCATAAGCATATTTCTTGTATTTAATCAAACTTTCTATTTGTATAAGGAATAGCCAAATCACCCTTTATCTACATCTAGCATTTACACCCCTTTATCCTTATGGGTCTACCATTTATTACCATTTTCTATATCACAAGCATGAAATTAAAAAAACCATCAACACATTGAACACTAAAATTTATTTGGAAACCTAAAATGGAACAAACTACAGAGAAGATAATTCTCATGAAATGAACACTAGTTAAGGTGATTTTTACAAGGGCCCACTATCAGTTTTATCACTATTAGTCAAGCTAAATAACATAATATATATTAAAAAATATTGTACTGACAAAATGTGAATTGATAGAATTGCATCTACCTATGCATGAAATAGTTCTAGTTGAAAGAATACTAATTATCGTTAGTATTAGATCTAAAATAGATCTTCTACTAGCATATACCAAACTTCTGCAGTACAGTATGTAAGTCCTTCTCCCTCTACCACAATAATAATTCACTCAAATTCCTTCTTCTTACACATAACTACTAGATATACTAAAATAGACTTGAACATTATATCACATTCATTTCACTATCTCACTCACATATATACACATATATCCACTCTCTAGATACAAACAATATCTTTTTATATATATAGATCTAATAAAGTATCCAAATGTGTCATCCTAGCCACAAAACATGTTAGCCACAAAAAAAATATTTACATGTTACCATAGGACCTAAATATAAGTCACACTTAATATATATACACCTAATATTAGATTTACCAGAAGATAGTCAAACTGTCAAAACACCAAAACTGAGTTCACAACTTGATAAAAAAACATCTAAACCAATCGATGATTAAAACTAGATGAAGACTTGTCTAGAACAAGATATAACAATTAATCCACAAATAGTTTATGAATTGCACAAATGTACGAGTAACATGACTACTTGGAAGAACTTTGTAAACACAACAGTCAATAGGTACCAATAGAAACTCCAACCAATTGCAATCACTAAACCATATTGATGTACCAAAAACAAGTGCACCCAAAAAAATACACCAAAATTGTACATGATGAATCTAATCTACATGGATAAATGAACCCTTGATGTGTAACCAATAGCCATAGACATCCTACCAATACTGCTAAGTAACTAAGCAATATTGCCGAGTAACCAGCATGAAGTTTTTGACATTAATAACAACAATGATCATAAAATCTCAATATGTTTAAAAAATATTTCATATTTTATGAAATATTCAATGATTTTTTAAATTCAAACAAAAAAATGAATTATATTTAAAAATAATATTATAACATAGAAACATTGAGAGAAGTGTTTTATTTATAGGATATTCTTAGAATGAAAAATTGACTTTTGCATTGAGTGATATCATCATTCTCATTGTTACAAGGTGTTACTCTAGCATTGCAATTGAATTGTAGTCTTATATTTATTCTTTATGGTTCCTATCAATTTAACTTGTGTGGTCCCACAATAGTGTGTCTCACTTTTTTTTTCCAAAATTGGTCAACACTAAAATGAACATTCTTGAAAAAAATCTTCTCATTTAGACACCTATTGCCACTAAATCATTGGGAATTTGAAGATGATGTAAACTAGAAATTTTTAGTATTTTGTGTGTCGATTATAAATATATATTTTTGAATTCTTTTGGAATTGATTTCTATGAAATTTACCATCTCCTTTGACAACTAGTTTTAAAGAACACACTAATTTTTGAAATAATGACACCCACTATATCAAACATAACCTTTTTCTAAATGGGATAAAAGTGTGATTGTTTCAAATTTAGATTTCTAATATATATCTAGCGATTTCAATTGGTTTCATTTCATTACATAAAATATTTTTAATTTTACGAAGCTTTAGAGTGGAGTTAACTATAATTTATATGTAGGCTCACTATATCAATCATAACTTCATCTATATGTATTGAAATTTAGTTTTTTTTAATTGCAAAGAGGACATCATTGCCTAGTGCCTAGATATTTTTTTTTTTTTTTAAAATTTAGTTTACTATTTTCTTATAATAATAGAATAGAGAAGTTGATATATGGTGAAAAACCTATGTTTAGTAAAATGAAAGCATAAAGTCATAACAAAATCAATATATACTAAAATCATAATCATTGAAATAATCATTTTAGGTAGCACCATATTACAATTTGAAAAACTCTAAATCAATTCATTTGAATGCCAAAAAGCTATTGCAAAAATGATTTTTTGTCAATATTTTAATAGGTGTGTAGGCAACTCTATTGCAGTTATGATTGAAGAGTAGAGAGGTTCTATCAAAGAGATTTTGATCTAAGAGGGTTTGATTTAACCATATTCATTCAATTCCTTCAAATGGGACCTCCCAAGGCTTCAATCATTATATTTTCTTAAAATTGTGTGATTTCAAAAAAAAGCAGAATGTGCAAAAAAGTGGGACACACTATTGTGGGACCACCCATAACCATTTGCACCAATTCTTTAGATTTATTCCCTACTAAGAAAAATATTTTTTAGCTTTTAAATAGATGGTAATAGTTGGAGAGTTTATGCTCATAGGAGTTGTAGAGTGCAAAGATGGTTCCTATATCAAAATACTTGAAATTAAAATTTTAAATATTATGTTCACTTTCTAGTTATTGTGAGATAACTTGTATGTTAAATTTTGTGGCATTTAAAAACATTTGTGATAAAATAAACAGTATAGAGTAGTAAAGTTAGCAAATATGCATTATCATTGCATTGATCAACTCCATGTTTGTTAATTTTTCCTTAAACCTTTCTCATCATTTTTTCTATAGTCCATAAGGGGCTTTGACCTAGGGAATGTGATTTCCTATCAAGTTGGTAGGATATTTATTAATTTTTCTAGGCACTATCTAGTCTTCGTAGATATGTTTTGTGTATTCTATCTTGTAAATTATAAAAAAAAGTATTTCACATCAATTTAGACTACTCCTATTGGAAAACACGTTCTACACATTTGTCTAAGGTATTCATCATTAATTTAAGGAATATTTTTTTAGGAATTTTAATTTTCATATATTTATCAAATTTATATAAAAAAAGCATTTTGATTGTGGTATACAATCTTAAAAGAATAATGACATCATTTATCTTTCTAACTTGTAATTGAATTATTGCATTTATTTCAAATTTATTCTTGACTAAAATTCATATATTTATTTTTCTCATAATATCTAATTATTACAATATCACTAACTTTGTGTAATGTAAATATTTCATAATTTATGAAACATTTGAAAAAAAAAATTAAATGAAACACAAAAATGAATTATTTCAGTAAAATATTATATCATGGAAACAGTAAGTGACGAAATCTTCCATTTGTAATGAATAACTAACTTGATTACTTTAGATTCGCAGTGAGTGATCCGAACACTATCGACATCCCTCTCTTAATTCACTATGTAGTAAATGATATTCAAGTCTATAAAATATTAAGCATCTTGGTTTTTATATATTTGTAGTGTTTGTTAAAAAAAATTTAGAGAGATTGTGGTGTAGCACCAAAATGGTAAATAATGTGTACAATAGCTTTATTCGGTAGAATAAAAGAATAACAATCATTTAAGATATATAAGGAAAGAAATGTTGCAAAAACCAAACCCAAACATCCACGCGGCAACGCACTATAAAAGATAGCCATCAGTTTCATCCCAAAATTAGATCTTTCCTGCCTTTCTTTCTATAAAAAAATGTTTGTGCCCTCAAAATGGTTGAATACTAGTACGATTTTACGTTATCGAGCGAATCAATGGAAAGTGCGGACAAAAGTTTTAAGGCCGCTCATTGTTGCCAAAGTTTTAAATCCTAGAAAATAAACACGCGTCTTCACCCGAAGTGTGGGAGAATTTTTTTATAGGCTAGTTGTGGGTCAGCATGTCCGGATTTCCAGATTGTGTTGGATTGCATTGCCGTCTAGATTTCCTTACTTTTACAGAAACTTTATGGAGTTACACTTTCTTTCTACATTTAAAAGGTTATAGTCGGCGATTTGGTTGACCCACTAAATTAACAAATAACATCTACGGCTTATGTACTCGTAGTTTCTATAATCGGCCATGAGGACTCACATGCTATATATTAATCGTCCAGTGTTAGCATAACAAAGCATAGAGAAAAAAAAATTGCTCACACTATCAGAGCCCTCTTTTGTTAGCAATGGGTAGCGCACCTTGGTGGATGAATCTTGTGGTGGAGGAGGAAGAAATGATTAGGAAAGGGCCCTGGACATTAGAGGAAGATACCAAGTTAATTTCCTATGTAAGCCAGTATGGTGCTGCTCGTTGGAGTTCACTCGCCAAGCTGGCAGGTTTGAAGAGGGATGGCAAGAGTTGCAGGATGAGGTGGCTCAATTATCTCCGCCCTGAACTTAAGCATGGCAATTTTTCTCCTGAGGAGGATCGCTTAATCATCGAATTGCACAGAGAATGGGGAAACAAGTAATGCCATTTTCAGTTACCATCTCATCTATTATACGTTATTCGTTATTCGTTTTCTGACTGTACTGTAAGTTAAGAATGTTTGAACTCATTTCTGTGGTGTGATGTTTTCTCTTTTTGGCAGGTGGTCTTGCATTGCCCAGAATTTACCAGGAAGAACGGATAACGAGATCAAAAACCATTGGAGAACACACATCATGAAAAAGTTTCCAGAGCTTATTGGGAGTTGTAGCTGTCCGCTAACTTCCAAATGTCCAGAACAAAGAAAGGCAGTAGGAGAGAATAATAAGTTTTCCAGTGGCGAGAGCCTCGAGGATCTGCAAATGGCCGCAATGGACGAATGTTACGCAAAACCTGATTCACCGAATAGTCTAAACCAGCTGAGCTATGATATTAGTGACTCGGATTGTAGTTTGCAAGAGTTCATGGACGAATCATGTGATATGGATACAGTGAGCAGCATAATAGCTCATGCATATGCAGCTGATATGGTCCAGCATAGCCCAACTCTCTCCTGGTTTTCTGGAACAGATTCTCCAATGAATGTCTTTTCAGACAGTGAAGATTTCTTATGGGACTATGACTCCATCGACCTATGGAATCTAGATGATGTACAAAACATGTATCATTAGCGTTCGGAAATTGTGCGCATTGATTTTGTATACTCGATGAATGAATGCTCCAGGAGTTTCTCTTGTATATTCTGTCGCATTCTCAAAATGCGATTTACTTTACAACACATATATTGTAAATGAAATGTAAGCTTGTATTCGTAAAAAAGTGGTTTCTCTTCTGCTCAGGTTGATCCGAATTGTTAAATGTGCAAAAAGTTTTGTGGCCCTAGTAGTGAAAAGGACTGCGAAGCATGAGAATGTTGTATTATATGACGATAAAAAGAATATGCCATACCAATGGGTTAATGTTTTCCATGTCATCCTTCTTAGTGTGCCTCGGAGGCATACCGTGGCTAAACAGAAAACTAGAACGTAACTTTTATAAAGACAACGATGAAAAAATATTCAAGTGTCCCCTTCGTAAGAAATGCGTTTTAGTTTACTGTTTAGACGTTTCCCAGAGATATTAGTTTTTGGAGCAATAAATGATCGTAGTTCCACTCCTATTACTTTGACAGTACCGTCCATATAGTTCTTATAAATGCGTCTCTCATTTCTCATTGACAGTTATTATAATGTGTTTGGTAGTGGGAATTAGACTGGAATTAGCATTTGTTAGTTCCTATTTCGTCGAATCTTCAGTTTGGAAATGCAATATGAAAATAGAATAGGAATATGTAAATGCTCATTTTGTCAAAAATGAGTATTTACATCTTCCATCTAAAAAGGTGGATTTGGAATTTGAAATTGGAATTTGAATGGAGGAAAGTAAATTTTTAAGTTTTTCATGTCTAAACTTAATTTTTAAATTTTTTTATTTGTGTGGGGAGGGATTTAATTTATTTTTTATTTATTTTGGTGTTTTGTAATTTTGTTATTTATTCGAATTTTTTCGAAAAAAATTTAAAGTTTTTGTTGAATTTTTTTTCAAATTTTTTTGTTGAATTTTTTTTAATTTTTTTAAAAAAATTGATTTTTTATGTTTTTGAATTTTTTCTCAAATTTATTTTCCAAATTTTTTGTTAAATTTTTTTCGAATTTTGGTTGCAATGATTGTAACTTGGTTGCCTACCACCAACTTTGGCTACCTAAAACGGTCTCCAATTCAATTAATAAAAATTAAATTATTAGATTTAAAAATATTAAAACAATTCAAAAAAAAAAAATTTTAAAATCATACTCAAATTCCAATTCTAGTTTCAAAAAGTGGAACCAAACAGTCCAAACATAATCTATAAATGAAAAACCAGATTATCAAATTCATGATTTGACCATTTCTAGCATTTGATCAAATCCATCATTTCCTAATTCTCGCTACCAAACAGACATGGACAACTCATATTAGTTAAAGTATAAATACACAAATCCTTGTCCCCTTTGGTTGAGGAATTAGAATTTGAGTCAAAATTTGATTATGTTAAAATAAGGTTTTGAAATTTTAATTTTATGTATTCGGAAGATAGTTTGGACCATTTGGTTGACCTGGAAGATGACTAAGACAATCCATCTTCTATGTTTGGTTGTCATTTTTGAAATTAGAATTAAAACTAAGAAATTCCTATTTTTATGTTTGGTTCTACAATTTCAAATTGGAATTGGAATAACATTATCCATTTCTGTGTTTGTTTCTACATTTTGAATCAAAATTGGAATTTGACAAGAAAAAAATTAAATTTTTTTAATTATTATGTAATGTTTAATTTAATATTTTATTTATTTTCTCCATTTTTAAAAATATTTTATTTCATTAATTTATATTTTTATATAGTAAATCATAAACAAATATCAATTTTTTTTCACTTATATTGTGAATAGTAAACTTGACTTTTTAAATTATTTAATAGATTATTATAAACAATATTAGAACAAGAAAATAATCATTGCATTGCTCGATATCTCATCAAAATATAAATAAGTCTTATAGTCCACATATATAACTATTTCTGCATATTGACCCAACAAAGTAGTGCAGTTGTTGCAAAAAGAAAATATCGTAGAAGTATGAAATTAGCTTTATAGGTAGCCTCTATTTTTTCCATTGATGTACTCTAGGTGGCCATAGCTATCTCGAGCACTTTGCAAGACATGCACTTATCATCCACAACAGGTATATGTGTGGAAGGTGCAAATGATGTAGACAGAGATGCGGTGTCATCGGCCCACCGAAAGTAGTCACATCCACCACTATACTACAATATAGATCTAAGTTTTTGATTAAGTAAAACGGGTTTTATAGGGTGCCTGAAACCCACAATAGAGTAATTAAAACAAGATAAACAAGATTAGATCAAAGCTAAAGCTTTTGCAATCCAAGGGGCAGGCCACAGAAAGCCAGACATGAAACAACTACACAAAAAAGGAAAGACAGAACAAAACAAAAAGACAGGCACCGAGGAATGAGTTAAGCCAGGCTCCTGAGCATGACAACATCATTGCATTTGAGAGCCTCCATCAACTCTGCTACCTCTTTAACATTCTGGATGTCTTGGGAGCCCTAGGAGCCTTCCTTCTCTTTATTTTTCTTTGTTCTAGCTCTGGTTCTTTTACCTGGGCCTTCACTTGGCTTCTTCTTCCCTTCCTTTGTAGTCCTCTTATCAACCCTGTTGTCCATTTTTCCTTCTATTTTGTTGATGAAAATCTTTATGTTGTCATTGGATGCTTTGAGAATGTTAAAGTTTTTCTCAGCAATACCCTTTAGGGTTTCCTCTAGGGTGAGCATTTTTTATTCCAGGTGCTGGACCCTAGCCTTTAGGCTTTGCTGTTGCTCTATGATTTGGTGATCCTTGTCATTACTACTCTAAATTTTTTCTTTAAGGTCTTCAATTTCATGGAAGAGCCATTTGAAGGACCTATATTGATCTAACATGTTATTCTTAGTGTTGTTGAGGAAGTCAAAATCCATTTCCCTAGCTTTATCGATTAGGACCACCAGAGCGGGATCAATCAGCTCTTCCTTGTGGACATTGCCTTCAGTATCCTCCATAATTTTGGGAAAAACAACCTCCCTTATGATCCTCATTTTCACTGTGTTGATGTTGAAGCTCCTCCAGACCTTTTTCCCTTTTCTAGAAGTGTGATACAACACTCTGGAATTATCTTCAGGCGTCTAAAGCCTTATAGGAGATTGAGTGGAAAGATTACCCTATTCATCTTTGAGGTCCTCAGAAATAGGGTCTTGAGTGTCATTTTTGGTGCCAGGTGAGGTCAGATGAGGAAGGGAGTTATCATCACTAATTGTGATGTCAATAGAGAGGCGACCCGAGCAATCCCTCATGCTTTTGAGGTTTTCCCCTTTGACCTAATCTAGTATTTTTGTGGCTTCCATTTTTTGGGTTCTCTCATCTTGATCAGTATCCATGTTTTCCTCATTTTTGTTGTACTCGTCATCCAAGTTAATCTCCTTTATGTCCTAATTTTTTGGGGGTTTTTCAATTTTGATAGCACTCAGAGGTTTCTTCTTGGATGTGTATCCCTTTTTGAAATTATGCTACTCTTCTTTCTCACTTTCCACAGAGAGATTGTCCTCAGAGTTGCCCAAAGGGATGTAGTCTGAACTTGAATCTTCGCTAATCGCTTTCTTGTTCACAATTTCCTTACCCAAAATTTGGTCTTTAAAGTAATCATAAATAAAAAGTAACAAACCTTCATGTAGGGTAGGGTTAGCTATGTTTTTCTCTCTAAAGCCATTAATATTCTCAATTATACAGGAGTAGAGATAAAACGGAATGGAAATGTTTTTTTTCGTGCCTAAAGTGATTCAACAAGACAAAATGGTAGGTGCGAATTCTATCAAACCTGGTATGCAGAGTGATGTAAGAAATGAGTGCCTTGAGAACAAACTACCACTTCATCTTCAAACTCATGGGCTGGTATTAAGTTCTCATCTTGGTGATAGCCTTCTTCTCCTAGTCATTTCTAACAAACTCATTGACAACATTATCTAAAATTTTACATTTTCTGTAGAATTTTTTTTCAACAATGGAGATGCCAGTAACCTTTGAGATCAACTCCTACATGATAGTGAAGGATTTTCTCTCTATCTCCACCATCCCTTCATTCCAACTTTTACGAAGATTTTGGTGATCTCAGTTCTGTAACCATGGAGTCTTTCAATGAAGGTGGTGATTTTCCCTTTCTCAAGGGTGTTCCATACTTTAATTCTATTCTTCCAATTCTTTCTATCATTCTCTGGTTCCCTTCTATGTCATTCCCCTACCATGGCTATAGTCTGGGCTTTGGTTTCTCTCTGATTCAATGAAACCTTAATGCTCTCTATCTTTCTAGCTACCTTAATTCTTGGCTTTGTAGAGTTATGCATTTGGAGAAAATTGTAGTTCTTGGGAAGGGATACCCAAAAAGCATGTGGAGAGGACACGTAGTAATTAATCTTACTATCCCTCCACAGCTTGTCATTAGTCAATTAGCTCCTCCAAAAGACCCCTTTGCTATCATTATTATCTTTAATCATAACTTCTATACTTTTGAGTCCATCCACATCCAGAGAATCCTCTGCATCACTGGAGAGATCTTTAGGATGGATCCAACTCATGTTAGCTACCTTGCTGGTAGCCAGATTGGCAATCCAATTAGTGACCCAGGTGGCATACCTTGACACATGATGAAAGTAGCCCACGACAAGTTGAATAGTGTTGTTGCTTTGAATAAAAGAGTTGACTTCTAGCTAAACAAGATTGACCCCTATTTCATGGGCCATGGTGAGCTTACCAAGGATCCCATAGGCCTCTCCATGGAGTTTGGACTGACCAAGATGGAAAAAATTATGCCTATTGTTGTTATGAAGCACATCCATGGCCATAACTTTGTAGAAAAATACAAAATAAATTTGAAAAGAGATCCTCAAGTTGATTCCCTCAATCTTATCCATTTGAGTAATAGTATCCTGGTGAAATAAGATGTAAGATCTGGGATTACTGATGAAGTTACTAGTGACTTCCTGCTTAAGTGAGCTAGAGAGCCCACATGGCTTCCTTGAAGTGACTAACATTGCTTACTTGGGGTGCAAGCTACATGGATGTTTTTCTGAGTCCCATCTGCAATATTCTTACTGGCTTCTTCTTGCCTAATCTAACTTGCTTTCTTTCTGGCAGGGGATTCTAGTTTAGCCCTGACATCTTCTTTGTTTCTGCTTCTGGTTGTGTTGCCTCACTTCTTATCCTCTTTCCATGATGTCAAAGTGATACTCTTATATTACAAGTTAGTACTGGTCATGTAAAGTCTAGGTCTAGATCTCCTCTAAGATAGGAAATCTTTGTCGGGTTTCTCTTCAATTTGCCTTCATGTTTTAGCTGGGTGGGTTGTTTAAGGTCTCATTGTTTGTGTAGGTTGTAGCTCCCAATCCGACAAAGATTATGGTGCTCCAAATGATTTACTTTTCAAAACAGGATGGTGCTTGAAAGTCGTGATCTCAAGATGTTTACAACATATCAAAGGAAAGATTCTTCATGTAACGAAAGCAATGATAGAGCCAGTATTGAAATATCTGGACTTCATTCTAACAATGTGCAACTCTAGTCAGAAATATCCATTTTGTTTCTCGGTTGATCAGAAGCTTAACGTTTAGCATGGTTGATAATCGGTCAGAATCTACGACTGTCGTTATTTCGCATAAAAAAGTTACACGATGTTTATTTCATGCAAAATAACGACAAGGTGCCACCTATCTCAGTGGGCCTGTCTTTCATATCACTTTATAACTGAGGTGATGAGTGTGACTGGTCAAATTAATTGATGTGGAAACTCTTGATTCATTTTAGTATTTCATGCAGTAAGGTGGGGTCAGATTTTTATGGCATCAGCTAAGAATCTTGTGAGCCCATCAGATCACACATCATCCATCCGATTCTCCAGGTGTAAAGTCAGTAAAAGCTGTGGGTCCGAAATGTTTCACAAACATATATGGTAGTCTATGATTGGTCCATAAAGTACCGAGTTGGCAGGTTGTCAGAAGGGTCTTGTCATCCATAGAGAATTGATGGTGAGCGTGATTTCGCGTAGGATATGTTAGACGTATAAGATCTTAAGGTAACCGTTGATTTTACCTTTTCAGAAGTGGCAAAGCGTAGGGGGCCCAGTGCCAGGAGATCTATGATTGGCGTATGATCACAAGGAATATTCTTTCCTCTCATGATCATATGATCACCGTCCGATGAGAATCTGTCAGGTGGGGCCAATGTTCTATGTTTTCAGACATGATAAAGTGCAAAAGGATTATGACCGACTGCCATCTATCCTGTGGACCCGGCTAGTGTTGAGTTCTAACAAATGCGGGAGATCTATGACTATCGTATGATCACAAGGAATATTCTTTCCTCTCGTGATCATACAACCACCGTCCGATGAGAAACTTGTCAGGTGGGACCCGAGACTTAAGGAAAATAAAGAGATTGAAAGATGACATAAATTTTCAATTGTCGTAAATGAATAAGTCAAAAGTGACTAAGAACCGAGGTGGATATGGATGATAGATCTTTCGACTGAGGTCACAGGTAGGAAAAGAATGAAGAATATAATCCTAACAATATTGTATGCTGTAGCTTGTGGTGGTAATGATAAAAGCTATAAGATCATGCCAGATATTTCTGAGATATTTAAAGAAGGTTGAATACAGATGTAGACCGGATTGATTATTGTTTGGAAGATAGTTTGACTCTGAGAAGCCCAATGGATTTGACTTGATAGATGCTATTAAAAAGAAGATGAAGGACTCAAATCAAAGCGTCATAATTATAATGTCTTTTCTTATTCTCATGTCAGTGATTGGCTTTTCAAATTCTATCATCGAGATGTTCTCTCTTTCTATCTTGTCTTTTTGAATTCTGGAAGATGAATCATTTCCTATAAGCATTGTATAAATACTGTGAAGAAAATGAATGAAAGGGTCAACAAACTTGCAATTGAAGCAAGGGTGGTTCCATTTACTTAGCTAATTTCATGTTTGTTGTACTGGTAGTTGTAATTTTGCATTTGAATAGATAGAACAATTGTGTGTGAATCTGTAATTGCTTGCTGGATTCTATTTCATGTTGGTAATTGCAGTGAAAGTAATTTGATTTACCTTTCATGTATGATTCTTCTCCTATTCACCCTATTATTTAGATGCATCTGAATGGAAAGTATAATTATATATGGAGCTATGATTCTTGCTTGAATTCCATTTCACGTTAGTAGTTGCAATATAAGAAATTCTATTTGATGTCTATATATGATTTTGCTTCTATTATCATTAGTAGGATATGCATTCTTAGAGTAGGTAGGTTTAAGTTAGAAGATAGTCTTCATGATAATCTGTGATCAACATTCCATTGGGGATTATAGGTTATCTGATTTATCCTTGCCTGAACTTTTTGTGCCTACAAACAATTTGGTTAAAACTCATAAGAAGAAATCTAATGATCAATAAAAAAACACATTCATTGCATATCAAACACAATCAGGGAGCTATACCTGTCAATTCAAAGGGCAGTGATAGATGACTTACACTGACCCAATTTTTGGTGACATCCTTTTTTTCCCTCACCTTGGGTGTGAAGAAGAGTCAGAGATTGCAAATCTAATGGGAGGACAAACTGTTAACCAACAGTTTTTGGTGACTCTACTGGTGAGGACTTTGAAAAGAAGAGAAGATATTAATAAGTTTTTCTCATAATTTTAAGGCATCTTGGATTCCAAATTCACCAGAAGTGCAAATCAAAAAGGAAAGGTTGACCCAATATACGAAGAACTTAAACAAGTCAATTTCCCTATCCTTGAAGATATTTTCAGGAGAGGAAGAGCTAAAACTAGAGAAACTAAAAATAAGAAGCCTGCTGATTTTCAGTTATCTACAGTAGTTCCTTTGAGACCAAAGAGAAGTAAGTCTTCCTCTCCTCCTATTGGTAGAATTCCTATCTCTACCACTTGCAATTCATTATTATTGCATGGTATTGCACTTCCCCTCTTAGTTTCAATCCAAGTGGTTGCACAGAATATAGGAATAGTAAACATGGCTATCCCTTGGGGAAATGCTATTGGACCATTGAATCTTGCAGCAAATCATGATTTACCAAAAGCCTCCAGGAAGCATTTCCCAAGATTCAATGGTGACGGTTCAGTATCTGCAGAACAACATCTAAGTGCCTTTCATAAAGCATGTAGCATGGTTAATCCTCAGCATGAAGATGTTGTAGTCAGGATGTTTGTAGACACTCTTGTCGGTGATGCTGCAGATTGGTTCCAAGACTTACCCACAGGCTACATTATCGGTTGGAATGCCATGAAACAAAGATTTGAAGGAAGGTACAAGAGTGCTAAAGATGCACAAAGTTTGTTATTGCAACTTGCACAAATAAAGAAAGAACCATCTATGTCCATGAGAGATTTTAATGCCAAGTTTAATAAACTCATTAAAAGGATTCCAATGGTAAGTGCACCAACCGGAGATAATAAAAAAACATTCTACATTAGCTCTATGCCCTTGGAACTTGGTTATCAAATAAGGAGACCTAATGTGGCAGATTTGCAGGCTACACAAACACTTGCAGTGGAAATGGATGATGATATGATAGCCTCCGGAAGATGGAAAAAGGAGTTTCATGCTAGTTCTACAAACAGTACAGCCAGCACGTCAAATAGCACAGAGGCTATGTTGAAAAGGTTATCAAATGAATTAATTGCATTGAAGAAACAGTTCAATAGGCCAGCCCATTCATTTTGTCAACCATATCAAGAAGGACCAAGATTTCAAGCTGGAAATAAAAATTTGTAGATTCCTGCTGCTCAACAAAGATTGGCAATTGAAGCTCCTCCAAAGAAACATATTTCAAATGCTTTTCATATCAGGACAGACCATGATTGTAATGTTGATGATAATATGATCAGACATTTACAAATTGAAGAAGAAGGAGAGCAAGGCATTACATATCCAGAAAATGAAGATTATCATGCTCCTCATGGCGACTCCGTAAATTTATACTGTGACTATGAATCTGATTCAGAAAATGGAGGTGATTGCTTTGCTACTTTGGAGGGACCTCAGCTAACTATTATGATAAGAGGTCAAAAAAATAAAAATCAGACTTCTAATGTGGTTCCAACTAAGAATTCAAAACCTTCTTACAAAGTGGACAAAGACAAATGTACGGCATCAAGTTCTTCACAAAAGGAGCAAAAAGATAAGTCATCTAATTCCTTTGATATTGTAAATTTTTGTGAAGAAACTAAAGTTCAAATAACTCCTATGGATTATCTAAAATCAAACCTGGATCAATTGCAAAGATTGGTAGAACATTGTAGGAGTAAAGAAAGTATTCATGTTAATACTAATATTAATGCTAAAAGTCAGGCCAGTACTAGAAAAGAGAATTCAATGGATGATGATTTCTCAATTCCAAGATTGTTTCATGAAGAAGAATCTGTTGTTCATGCTACTTGTTCCAACCTAAAACCAGAACCTTTTTATGTGTCACTTTTTATCAATGGAAATAAATTAAGTAATTGCATCATAGATTCGAGAGCTTTAGATAATGTAATGCCTACATCAGTTGCTAAAGCTTTAGGATTTCCTTTAACTAAAGTCTTTGGTAGGTGTTACTCTATGGATGCTAAACAAGTGCCTTTGATTGGTCAAATCAAAGATGCTCAGGTTGCTCTAGTAGCTTATCCTTCTAAAAGATTGAGACTCACTATTCTTGTAGCTAATATTCCTGAGAGTTATGGGATGCTTCTCAGTAGAAGTTTCTGCAAGGACTTCGGAGGGGAGATTAAATTAGATTGGTCTTCTACAATTATTCCAGTGGGAAATAAAAAGGTGAAGTTAGAACCAGAAGGAAAGGCAAAGTATACAGTGCTGAAATCAGATGATCCTAGATCAAAAATTCTTTATCATGAAACATAGTTTGGAAATTATATGTTATATTATGACAACTTTGATGTTCATGAAGAATTAGACCAAGTAGAGGATAACCAGTTATGGACATTAGAATTTGATGGAAGCTGTGCTAGAGCTGGTTTAGGTGCTGGAATAGTTTTGATAGCCCCTAATGGAGAAGTTACTTGCCTAGCTTACAAATTGGATTTTAAAAACACTAATAACACAAGAGTACGAGACACTTCTCCTTGGTATAGAGGTAGCTAAACAAAAGGGAGTTAAATTGCTCAAAGTCCAAGGTGATGCTGAATTGGTTGTGAGGCAAGTAAGAAATCGGTATGCTGTTAAAAATAATAGATTGAAAAGTTACAGGAATAAGGTGTGGGATGAAATAGAAAGTTTGAATGCTTTCTCAATAGTCTCAGTGCCTAGAGAAAAAAATTCCAAAGCTGATTCATTGGTAGTATCTGCATCTTTACTCTTGCCTCATCCTGATTTTAAAGATCAAACTTTTAGAATGGAGGTAATGTTTAGACCTAAAGTGCCTGATAATGAAGAATCTTGGTAGGTATTTGAGGATGATAAGCATATTCAGCAGTTCATAGAAGGAACAGGTCCCTTTGTTGACTTGTGTTTTGAAAATGATCAGAAGGAGGAGCAGCTATCAAATGAAGAAGAAGAATTAAAATCAGGTATTATTCAGTTTAAAGAAAATAGAATTCTATCTCATGTTGTTTCCTTACAGGAACTTTTTCATAAACATGATGCTTACATTAAAAAGGAGAGAAATAAAAAGGGAAAAACATGTGGAGAATTTGATGGGCTTAATATAGGGACTGAGGACAGTCCTAAAATGATCAATGTTGGAAAATGCTGCACTTTTGAGGAAAGAATAAAAGTCAGAGAATTGTTGATTGAATTCCAAGATGTTTTTGCTTGGAGCTATGAGGATTTAAAGAATTTTATGAATGGAAAATTCAGGCACAACATCCCTCTTAAATCTAGAGTATCACCTGTCAAACAAAAATAGAGAAATTATAATCCTCTGGTGGAAGGGGCAATTTTCAAAGAAATAGATAAATTGCTGAAAGCCAAGATCATTTATCCTATCCATCATTCTACCTGGGTGGCAAACATTGTTCCTATAAGAAAAAAGAATGGAGAGATAAGGATTTGTGTGGATTTTAGGAATTTGAACCAAGCTTCCCTCAAAGACAATTTTGCTTTGCCTAACATGGATCATTTGTTGCAGACTGTGGCAGGATCAGAGATGATGTCCATGTTAGATGGATTTTCAGGATATAATCAAATACAGGTGGATGAAGTAGATCAATATAAAACAGCCTTCACAACACCATGGAGAACGTTTGCATACAATAAAATTCCATTTGGGTTAATTAATGCACATGCAACCTTTCAAAGAGCTATGGATTTGTCTTTCAGTGATTTGAAAAACAAAATTATTGTGATATATTTAGATGACTTGACTGTCTTTTCTAAGGAAAGGAAAGATCATCTTGGAGATTTGGCAAAAGTTCTACAAAGATGTAGAGATCAAGGCATGTCATTTAATCTGAAGAAATCAGTGTTTTGTGTCACTGAAGGTAAGCTCCTTGGCCATATTGTTTCTCAAGAAGGAGTTAAAATTAATTTGGATAGAGTTAGATCTATTCAACAACTAAGTTTACCTTTAAGTAAAACAGGAGTTAAATCTTTCTTTGGGCAAGTAAACTTTTTGAGGAGGTTTGTTCCTGATTTCTCTGAGATTGTAAAGGATATAGTTGACATGATGAAGAGTAATAAAATTTTTAAATGGACTGATATTGGGAAGAATGCTTTTGAAAATATAAAAGGTGCTATTGCAAATGCTCCTATCCTTGTTCATCCAGATTATACTAAGGAGTTTATCATATATTGTTATGCATCATCTCATACCATGTCAGCAATATTAATGCAAGAAACTAAAGAAGGTATACAAGCCCCAATTGCCTTTATGAGTATGCCTTTGAAAAATCATGAGCTGAAGTATTCTCAAGTTGAAAAACATGCTTATGCAGTGGTGAGAGCATTAAAGAATTTTAGGTTTTATATTCTACATTCACATTCAGTCATTCATGTGCCTGATGTTGCTGTAAAGAGTGTATTAATGTAGCAAGATGTGGGTTGTAACAATAGAGGAGCTTGGATTGCTAAAGTTTAGGATTATGACATAGACATTAGACCAACAAAGCTAATAAGAGGGAATGCTCTTTGCAAGGCCTTAGCAGAGAATCAGCAAATTGAAGAAGATGATCACAAAGTGCTCATGGTAAGTCTGCAAGATCCTTGGTTCTCAAACATTGCATATTTTCTGACTTATGGTGAATGTCCTGATGGATTAACTACTAAACAAAAGAGGAATTTAAAGAATAAAGACTTGAAGTATGTTATACATGATGATGTTTTATATAAGAAAGCAATTGATGGCACTTTTCTGAGATGTATTGATAAAGAATAGTAGGAAAAGTTATTGAAATCTTTTCATGATGAAGCATGTGGAGGTCACTTCTCATCCACTGTGACAACTTTCAAGATTCTGAGACAATGCTATTATTGGCCTAGCATGTTCAAAGATTCATATAAGTGGGTTGCAAATTGTGAAAAGTGTAGGATGTTTGCAGGAAAACCACAATTGGTTGCATTACCTTTGAAACCAGTGGTGATAGAGGCTCCTTTTCAGCAGTGCAGTTTGGACTTCATAGGACCTATCAACCCTTCTTCAAGTCAAGGACATTCATACATCTTGACTGCCACTGATCACTTTAGCAAATGGGTTGAAGCTAAACCAATGAAGAAGACTACATTAGAGGTGGTATGTGAATTCATTAAAGAACAAATATTGGTAAGATTTGCAGTTCCCACAAAATTGATATTGGATAATGCTTCTTACTTTTCATCTTTAGATATTGTTGCTTTTTGTTATGATCATGGAATTCAAATAGGGCACTCTTCTGATTATTTTCCTCAAGGTAACGGCTAGGCTGAGTCAAGTAATAAAAATCTGATTAATATTTTGAAGAAGTTAGTTGCTAATAATCAAAGAGATTGGCATAAAAAGATATATGATGCTCTTTCGGCAGATAGAACCACTCCTAAAAGAGCCATTGGGATTTCACCTTTTGAATTGGTGTATGGAGTAGAGGCCAGCTTACCATTGCCATTAGAACTTGCTTCTTGTAATTTGAAAACCACAATTGAGGATGATGTTTTCAAGGATGGTTTAGAAAAAAGGATCTTGTATTTGACAAAGTTACAGGAAGAAAGGGAAGATATGGTTGATAGGATCACTAAACATCAGAACCGAGTCAAGAAGTTGTTTGACAAAAGGGCAAGGCCAAGAAAATTTATGGAAGGTGATATGGTGCTGCTATGGGATAAGAGACATGAGCCTAAAGGAATGCATTCAAAATTTTAGTCTTTGTGGAAAGGTCTATTTCAGATTGTGCAAGTGAATCAAAACAATTCTTTCAGATTGGAATATCCTATAATGGGCAGGACTTGAAGCTATGTTAAATACATGATTGAAGAGAAGCTAACCCCTGCATAGTAGTTAGTTAGGTAGGTTTCCTTTTTGTGTCATAGTTTAGTGGTTGTCTTTCATTTTGCTACTGCTTTCCTTTCATGTAGTTTTGCCTTGTCAAGTTGCTGACTATTTTGCAGAACCAGAGATTGCTAGAGTTCTTTTAAGCATTGTAATGCTTAAATCCCCAGTTGGAGCCAGCTGTTGCCTCACTTCTTATCCTCTTTCCATGATGTCAAAGTGATACTCTTATATTACAAGTCAGAACTGGTCATGTAAAGCCTAGGTCTAGATCTCCTCTAAGATAGGAAATCTTTGTCGGGTTTCTCTTCAATTTGCCTTCATGTTTTAGCCAGATGGGTTTTTTGAGGTCTCATTATTTGGGTAGGTTGTAGCTCCCAATCCGGAAAAGATTATGGTGCTCCAAATGATTTTCTTTTCAAAACAGGATGGTGCTTGAAAGTCGTGATCTCAAGATGTTTACAGCATATCAAAGGAAAGATTCTTCATGTAATAGAAGCAATGACAGAGCCAGTATTGAAATATCTAGACTTCATTCTAACAATGTGCAACTCTGATCAGAAAGATCCATTTTGTTTCTCGGTTGATCAGAAGGTTAACATTTAGCGTGGTTGATGATTGGTCAGAATCTACGACTATCGTTATTTCGCATAAAAAAGTTACATGATGTTTATTTCATGCGAAATAATGACAAGGTTCCACCTGTCCCAGTGGGCCCATCTTTGGTATCACTTTATAACTGAGGTGATGAGTGTGACTGGTCAAATTAATTGATGTGGCAGCTCTTGATTCGTTGTAGTATTTCATGCAGTAAGGTGGGGTCAGATTTTAATGACATCAGCTAAGATTCCAAATTAACGGATGGCATTTGATCTCATAGAATCTTGTGAGCCCATCAGATCACATGTCATCCGTCCGATTCTCTAGGTGTAAAGTCAGTAAAAGCAGTGGGTCCAAAATGTTTCACAAACATATATGGTTTTCTGTGATTGGTCCACAAAGTACTGAGTTGGCGGGTTGTCAGAAGGGTCCTGTCATCCGTAGAGAATCGACAGTGAGCGTGATTTCACATAGGATATGTCAGACATATAAGATCTTAAGGTAACCATTGATTTTACCTTTTCAGAAGTGGCAAAGCATAGGGGGTCCACTGCTAGGAGATCTACGGCTGGCGTATGATCGTGAGGAATATTCTTTCCTCTCATGATCATACAATCACCATTCGATGAGAATCTGTCAGGTGGGGCCGATGTTCTAAGTTTTCGGACATGATAAAGTGCAAAAGGATTATGACTGACTGCCATCTATCTTGTGGACCCAGCTAGTGTTGAGCTCTGACAAATGTGGGAGATCTACGACTATTGTATGATCATGAGGAATATTCTTTCCTCTCGTGATCATACGACCACCGTCCGATGAGAAACTTGTCAGGTGGGACCCGAGACTTAAGTAAAATAAAGAGATTGAAAGACGATGTAAATTTTCAATTGTCATAAATGAATAAGTTGAAAGTGACTAAGAACTGAGGTAGATATGGATGATAGATCTTTCGACTAAGGTCATGGGTAGGAAAAGAATGAAGAATATAATCATAACAATATTGTATGTTGTAGCATGTGGTGGTAATGATAAAAGCTATAAGATCATGCCAGATATTTTTGAGATATTTAAAGAAGGTTGAATACAGTTGTAGATCGGAATGATTATTGTTTGGAAGATAGTTCGACTCTGAGAAGCACAATGGATTTGACTTGATAGATGCTATTAAAAAGAAGATGAAGGACTCAAATTGAAGAGTCATAATTATAATGTATTTTATTATTCTCATGTCAGTGATTGGCTTTTCAAATTCTATCATCGAGATGTTCTCTCTTTCCATCTTGTCTTTTTGAATTCTTGAAGATGAATCATTTCCTATAAGCATTGTATAAATACTGTGAAGAAAATGAATGAAAGGGTCAGCAAACTTGCAATTGAAGCAAGGGTGATTCCATTTACTTAGCTAATTTCATGTTTTTTGTACCCGTAGCTGTCATTTTGCATTTGAATAGACAGAACAATTGTGTGTGAAGCTGTAATGTCTTGTTGGATTCTATTTCATGTTGGTAATTGCAGTGAAAGTAATTCCATTTATCTTTCATGTATGATTCTTCTCCTATTCACCCTATTATTTAGATGCATCTAAATGGAAAATACAATTATATATGTAGCTATGATTCTTGCTTGAATTCCATTTCACGTTAGTAGTTGCAGTATAAGCAATTCTATATATGATTTTGCTTCTATTCTCATTAGTAGGATATGCATTCTTAGAGTAGGTAGGTTTAAGTTAGAAGATAGTCTTCATGATAATCTGTGATCAACATTCCATTGGGGATTATAGGTTATCCACTTTATCCTTGCCTGAATTGTTTGTGCCTACAAAAAATTTGGTTAAAACTCATAAGAAGAAATCTGATGATCAATAAAAAAACACATTCATTGCATATCAAACACAATCAGGGAGCTGTACCTGTCAATTCAGAGGGCAGTGATAGATGACTTACACTAACCCAATTGTTGGTGACATCCTTTTGTTCTCTCACCTTGGGTGTTAAGAAGAGTCAGAGATTGCAAATCTAATAGGAGGACAAACTGTTAACCAAGAGGTTGTTGTAGGAGAAATTGGTGAGGGGCCTCTACTTTTGGTTCTCTTCTTATTTTGAACCTTTGACAAGGCCTCGTTTACATCTTTTTATTTTTCAAAGAGCTCCTCCATCTTGGTTAGTTGCCTTGGGGATATTGTACCCAACAATTCTTTCATTTGTAGAACCCTGCTAGTTTCCTATGTCTCAGAGCATGGGTAAGATTCTTGAGATGGGATTCCCTTTGGTTTGTCCCTGCTCAGATTGGAGAAGTTATCTTCCAATGGTGGTTCAAGAGAGTCTAAAATGATAGATATGAAGATAGACCCAGGGCAGGTGCCTCTACCTTCCTCCAAGACTTTTTCTTTAGTTTCTTCTGTGGTGTCTTCTTGAATATTGACTTCCAAGTCTATGCCTTCTAGCCAGGGGAACTCCTCTCTGAGTTCTATTTTGTCTTGGCTAGTTAGCTCTTTGGTGTTATCTCATTTTCTTTACTCCCCTTCTATAGATTTATTCTTATCTTCCTTAGGATCGAGGATCTTAGGAGTGGTCTCTGATTGATTCTTTTTTTTCCACACTCTATGAGTGTTGGCCTCTGTACCATGTTGAGAAATAGTTTTCTCCCTGGTTGGGTTAGCATTATCACCTAAAGTATTATTGCCTGATTTTTAATTTCTTTAAGTGGTAACTTGGTTTTCTTTCTCTGACTTTAGAAACGTAGGGCACGAATTAGCCATGTGTCCTGCTTTCTTATAGAGGAAAGAAGAAAAAGGGACACTTTTGTAATCCATCTTCTTCATAGGTGTACCCAATTTGGATTAGAGCACTATTATCTCTAGCATGTCTTGACCCCCTTCCACCCCTATGTAGATCTTGGCATAGGTTAGTCAACTTCTAGCAATAGTCACAAGGTCTATCGAGAGAAGGGAGCCAAAGGAGTTGGTTGTTCAATCAAAGACATCTTCAAACAAAAATTCTAGAGGAATTTTTGGGAGTCTTACCCACACCAGGGCATGGACAAAGAAAGAGTCATTAAGATCTAGATTAGGAGTCCATTTTTGCAATGCCAGGGTTGCCTTTCCTATAGACCAGGTGCCTGCACAAAGGATTTTTTCTAAATCCTCCTTACATGAGAACTCAAAGGACATAAATTCCTTAGCAATAGCTTTGACAAGGACTTGGTCCTTTAAATCCCATTTCTTCTTAGCAAAAATCCTAACAATATATATGTTAGATCTAGACCCCACAAATTTACCAACAAGGGTCTGGTCCATCGATGCTATATTATGGTCAACCAGTTCATCAGGGATCTCTATGGCATATTTTCCTTTCTCCTTGTTAGATAACTCTTGAATAGAAGGGAAAGAGGACTTGCCTATAGGTTTTACTCCAAAGAGGGTTGACCATCGGCAATTGATGGCTTTTCTATTTTAATCACTGCCCTGGGTATTCCCGTCCTCCACCCTTGCTTCCTTTCCTAGATCTTTCTACTATTCCCATGGGACTCCTTCCCTATTTTCTAGACCCTCATGGTCTAGATCTGTAAGGAAGCCATCACCAGCAGAGCCCATAGCCTCCAACTCCCACTCGCTCGCTCGCCATTCCTAAAAGTTATACTTATTAGTACAATATAGATCTAAGTTAGTATTTCTATAATGACTATTTATTCTTTGTAAACATTTAAATATTGTACAATTAACAACCTTTTTCTTATTTGTGCAAGTCCAAAATTTATACTCTAGATTAGTGTTTGTGTGTGACATCCTCAACACGCAGTGCACTCCATCACCACAGTCACACATAGGGATATTTATCATAGTCATCACCATTGTATCAAACAATTTTTTGTTCATTCATACTATTGAAGCAACTAAACTTAGTATTGGAGATAGATAACAAAATTCATATAACAACATGACTATTTTCTGTCAGTACAAAATAGAAAAGTTTCATTTCTATTGATATTTCAAATTTATACAATGAAACATCTATAGCATCAGATAGAAAATGGTGAAGAACAATATCCATGAACTGAGTGGTGGTGTTAAAACATACCGTTAAATAAGAAAACATAGGTAAATCCATGCTCTACACGCTTATACCCCACATTCGGTGAACAACCATCTCATATCCAACTCATTCTTCCCTTTACTATCTGTACTATTAGATGGTCAATCTTGCATCTACAAACTAAATGTGATAGAAAAAATAAAACTTGTTTATTTTTAAATGGAATACACCAAGGAGTACCTTCAGAAATATTGACTGTTTACAAATATGAATAGTAAACAATCTTCAGATAGATCATTTTTTTTATCATCATATGTGGATATTTTTGGCATCAATGTTTGAAATAACTTCTAGATTCAGTTGTGTAGATATTTTTCACATCAAAGTTTTCGCTCACACTCGATGATCTATCACCAGGATGAAATAGAGAAAAATGATTGCAAAAGAGAAAAATGATGGACTTATCTTTCAAATATTTTGTTCTCTTTCATCCTGATGAAGGATCATAGAGTGCGATCAGAAATGTTTTTGCCAAAAATCTCTACAAAATCGAATCCAAAAGCTATTTCAAACATTTTTTTATGTCAACAGTTGTGTAGTCTCACAATATCATCATATGTGTGGTCTTAGAAAAATCCATTTTTGTTTCTATATCTATCATATGGTTTTGAAAAATGAATGAAATATCAAAATAAATTCAAGATGAAATAGAGAATTGAATAGAGTAGAATTATTCCACTTAATTTTGTAATGCAATAGTAATAACAAGATGCTTAGGGTATATGCATATAATATGAGACAGAATCATGAACAATAATAACATTTCTATCACCATCTCTTTTGAAGAACTAGAAAAGGACAGTTTTGAGAGTACACATTGACAATGCATTAAATTAAGCATTCATCATGTGGTACTCCTTAGTGTATTCCACTAAATATTGTAAAAGAAACAAGATAAAATATATACCACTAAATATGTCAAGATGCTTCTATACAATTGATACATGTAAGGTTATGAATGCAAATGTCCATTACTAAATAGATGAGGGACATTTTCATATTATTCTTATTATAATCAGATCATAATACAATATGATGTTAATCAAGATTGACTGCAGATTGATCATTATTCCATACATGCCTACTGTTGCAATTTATAATCTTCATGAACATCATACTACATTACAATCAGATTGTAATGCAGTATGATGCTCATCAAGATTGACCTCAAATTGATCATTATTCCATACATGGCTACTGTTACAATTTGTAATATTCATGAACATCATACTGCATTATAATGAGATCATAATGCAGTATCATGTTCATCAAGATTGACCTTAGATTGATCATTATTCCATACATGGCTACTATTGCAATTTGTAATCTTCATGAACATCATACTGCATTATGATCAACACGTAATGCAGTATGATGTTCATCAAGATTGACCTCAGATTTATCATTATTCCATACATGGCTACTATTGCAATTTGTAATATTCATGAACATCATACTGCATTACTATAAGATTGTAATATAGTATAATGTTCATTAAGATTGACCTCAAATTGATCATTATTCCATACATGGCTACTGTTGCAATTTGAAATATTCATGAACATCATAGTGCATGAAAATCATATCGTAATGGAGTATGATGTTCATCAAGATTGACCTTAGATTGATCATTATTCCATACTTGGCTACTATTGTAATTTTTAATATTCATCAACATCATACTGCATTACAATCATATCATAATGCAGTATGATGTTCTTCTTCTTGTTGCAATGGCTTGATTATGTGTATGATGATGTCATTGGTCATGCAAATCCAATATTATTATGCAATTTATAATCTTGATGAACATCATACTGCATTACAAGTAGATTGTAATGCAGTATGATGTTCATCAAGATTGACCTTAGATTGTTCATTATTCCATACATGGCTACTATTTCAATTTCTAATCTTCATGAACATCATGCAATAGAAATTTACATGGTGACTCTTGCAATTTATAATCTTGATGAATGTCATACTACATTACAATCAGATCATAATGCAATATTATGTTCATCAAGATTGACCTCAAATTGATCATTATTCCATACATGGCTATTGTTACAATTTGTAATCTTCATAAACATCATACTACATTACAATTAGATTGTAATGTAGTATGATGTTCATCAAGATTGACCTCAGATTGATCATTATTCCATACATGGATACTATTGCAATTTCTAATCTTCATGAACATCATATGGCATTGCAATCAATTTGTAATCTTGATGAGCATCATTCTACAATACAATCAAATTGTAATATTGATGAACATTTAATTGAATCTGAGGTTAATATTGATTAACATCATTTTGCATTAGAAGAAGACATTTAAATAAATCATTCGATGATTATTCCAACAGTAGCCATGTATGGAATAATGATCAATCTAATGTCAATCTTGATGACCATCATAAAGAACATGGAATAATGATCACATAAAGAACATAATATAATAGTAATCTTGATGAACATCATTCTGCATTTCAATCAATTTGTAATCTTGATGAACATCATTTTTCATTACAAGAAGACATTTAAATAACTTCAATGATTATTCCAATAGTAGCTATGTATGAAATATCTATTATAAATTGCAACAGTAGCCATGTATGGAATCATGATCAATTTAAGGTCAATCTTGATGAACATCATAAAGAACATGGAATGATGATCACATAAAGAATATAATATTATAGTAATCTTGATGAACATCATACTGCTTTACAATAAAATTGTAATGCAGTATGATGTTCATCAAGATTGACCTCAGATTGATCATTATTCCATACATAATCTTTATGAACATTATAATCTTGATCAAGCATATTGTAATGCAGACTATTGCAATTTATAGTCTCCATGAACATAAGACTATTAAAAAGGACTTCAAACTTTATGAAAAATAACTTCAAACATTCATAGAGTAGTCATCCACGAAGACCCTGATCCAATAAATACTATGCACATCTCCCACGTTTGGAAATAATGATCAATTTGTTCATGCTTACTGTTAATTTAATAATTAAAAGTTAAACTAAGTATCATCATAAAAATCATCAACGAACTATGATAGAAAATAACTACAATCCACAATATGCGGCTCCAATCCGGTCCACTCTCTCATCCTCACTCATTAGAAATAACCCTTTGGCTCTTTCACGTTCAACCACAAAGGTGTCGTATACCTTTAGGAAACCACCTCAACTCAATTTAGGGATGGATTTGAGACCAGTATATATGCCCAACAAAGCATTATCATCATTAGATTTATCAATTTTGTGAAGGTGAACATTATTGAGGTCATCTTTTATTTTATTGATTGTTTCACAGATGACATCCAAGTTCAGAGTCCATACTTTCCTTCCTCCTCTTTCCCATCCTTGATGATGATGATGTAGGAGTTCCTCTACCACTTACAGTTGCAGTGGACTGATTGGAAGGATAAGGGTCTTCATCAAAATCAACAGAACTATCAAGATGTATATCGAAACCAATATCCTCTTTGTCGTGCACATTGAATGCCTCTTCCATGGGGTTCCCTTCTTCAATCTCATGGGTTGTCATAGCTTCATTACCTTCAGCAATGCCATTACCCATAATTGCACCCAATTCATTGAAGTATTGGAAAGGCTGCCTCTTATACAGTTTGGCATTTTTTAATTCTCTTCTCTACATGTTGGCATAAATAAATGGATTAGGTTCATTTTCTTTCATTTATTAACTTTATAAGAAGCAAATATTATTTCAATCAAAATAGTAGAAAGAGCACCCTACCTTCAGAAGCTCATCCCACAGGCTATCCTCAGCATCCATGCACTGAGTTACCTCATTCCAAGAGAAACCACTTATATTTCTCAACTCTTTCATCACTCTATATGCAAGCTTCCATGTTTTCATCTTGTTTTTGAGATTTTCCTTTGTTAGAATGAAATGCATATCTGTGTTGAACCTCCTCTCAATGGTGGTCCACGCTTCTTTTTTGGAGCCCTTATAGCCTTTTCTTCCAAGTTGTACTTGCTCAAGGAGAAAGTCTAGAAACTTGTGTTCCATCTCTTTTAACCAACTTATCTTCTTTGAGGAAGAAGGTATTTGGCTCATATTAATGGTTTCTTCCTTCCTCATCATTAGTTCTGTGTAATCCATGTTCTAGATCAGGTGATCACAATGCACATATTGTTGTTAATGGTATAAACATATCACATGGAATATATGTATGAACATATAACTATATCATTGTATCATATATGTATGTACCAACATGTCCAATACTTCTAGATACAAACAAAATAAAAATGAAACCATCATGTATATCAAAGTATCTCCATACATCAATTTACTTAAATAAAACACATTGACCCATAAAAGTCCAATACTTCCAGATACAAACAAAAGAAAAAGGAAACCATCATGTATATCAAAGTATTTTCATACACTGACCCATAAAAGAAGAACTATTCTTGGGATCTATAGTCTTCCCACATTCTACTTGCTATATCATCTCAAAACTGTGCCCACTAGTCTCTATCATGCTAAGACAACCCATATGTCTTAAGAATTGGTACATCTATCCCATCATGATCATCTTCCTCATTGGTAACAATTTCTAATGGAATGTCATCCTCTATCATAATGGAGTTGTGTATTATGTAACATGCTAATACAATATGGGCTTGTGTCATGATAGAATAAGACGTGGCATGCCTCAATATTCAAAAATGCTGCTTCAGAATACCAAATGTATGCTCTATTACATTTCTAAGAGATGAGTGTCATTGGTTGAACAACTCTTCTCGAGGATTTTTTGGATTCTCTTTGAAAACTCCTTCAGCTGGTAGCATGTACACCAATAAGGAGCAAGAAATGTAGGTGCATTGGGATATCCAACATCCACTAGAAACTATTTTCCTACATAAATAAAGTAGATTGTTCAAACTTGAAACATTGATTGTACAATTGAATATATTAAACTATGATTTGGCTTACTGGGGGGAACAACAAGAGGATTTTCTCTTGATAGAGCTGAACCTAGAACATGAATATCTATAGCACACCCCTCCCAACCAGTAAGGCAGTACTAAAACTTATAATTGAAGGAACACAGACCCATAACATTTTGTGATAAGTTGCCTTTTCTATCACGATATTTATCCTGCATGTTGACATCGACGGTGACTGGTATATGGGTTCCATCGATGGCTCCAACACAATCCTATATGATGTTGGCTTTTCTTCTTGTAGGAACAAGCTTGAATCAAATAGTTAGGCTTAGACTCACAGATTAGGCACTCAAGCTTGACAAGAAAAACACACCAATTGATGAGGATAGAGAGAAATCCTCTTTCTTCATTGAGCTCCACATTCACTCAGGCGGGTATTGCCTTATCTTCATATTCAAGACACCTCATGACAAACCAAAGGCCTGCAGAAAAATTAATGTGGAATGGTTCTTAAACTCCTAGGTATCATGTACCTCAATGAAGCCAATATCTCATGCAATAGCCCTACTTGCATGGAATGAGTATGAAAATAAGAAACCTACACTAACAACTTGAAAGGGAAAGGGTGGGACTGAATGGAAATGATTTTAAAAATGATTGAAAGGTCCCCTGAGATGCCCTAAGTCTCTGATAGACCAGTGCCTTATACAATGGGCCATAGAGTCAAATACCTTACTGCAAGAGACAGCTATCAAAAAAGAACACAATATGCTCAATGTGTTGATGCCTGATATCAATCACACACCATGACCAAACCTCAACTTAACACCCACCTATGCATTCAAACATGCTATTATCGATCAAAGGATTTTGACCCTCCCCTTATAAGAGACCTATGAAAGGACAATACATTAACCATCATCCACTGGAAGACAAGCATGACCTATCCTTGATATTTCAGCTCATACATGCATAAACACTAACCCTGAACCAGTTACCTCTGTGAAGATAACTCCACTTGCAAACACGTAGGCAATGCAAATAGACAAATCAAACACCCTTGATGTATGATTAATGCATTCATAATTCAAATGGAGATAGTTTAGTACAGTAAGAACAAATTGAATCCTCATACATAAGACAAATCTGCTACAGCATGCATTGTATTCTCTGAACCAACAATGGAGACAGAACACCCTATATGCAAAGACAAGGGGAAATCTGCAGAATAGAACCTTTCATGGAACTAGAAAGGAACCCAAAGTTGGAACCCTTTGCTAATCAGCAAAAACAACATATATACTCATGGTTACCTTGAAATCCCCCACAAGTTAGGATGCAACAAGCTAAGGGTAACCATGGTTAGAGTTTTCCATCAATTAGGCATTTCAAAATCTGATACAATTCGGAGCGAAAAAACTAAGTCCTAAATGCAATTAACACTTGATCTTCAATCATGAAAGAATCTCTGAAAGGCACCGAAGATCAATCAAAATTCTACAATATTCAAACTAGAAGTGACCCTACAACTGCTTTTGGTACATTTCATTTATTCCCCTATAGCAAGACACTCCTCATTGCAATCATCTCATACCCTGGAGCACAATGGAACGGTGGAGAAGATCAGTTTCACCAACTTAGACCCTTCCTGCCATCAATTTCAGGCCTTACAAGTCACTGGAAACGTTCACAAAAATTCAAATTTGAATCTACAATGGTCACCATGCACTCACAGGCCTCAAGTTTTAACCATTCAAACATCTCAGGCTAACTCTGCAATGGCAACACCAAACAGTTGTTGCATGATTGCATAGCCTAGAAATGGGCTATGTGAACATGCGACAACTATTTGGTGTCACCATTGCGGAGTTAGCCTGAGATGTTTGAATGGTTAAAACTTGAAGCCTACGAGTGCATGGTGACCATTGCAGATTCAAATTTGAATCTCTATGAATGTTTCCAGCAACTTGTAAGGACCGAAATTGATGGCAGGAAGGGTCCGAGTTGGTGAAACTAATCTTCTCCACTATTCCATTGTGCTCTAGGGTATGAGATGATTGCAATGAGGAGTGTCTTGTCATAGGGGAATAAATGAAATGTACCAAAAGTAGTTGCAGGGTCACTTCCAGTTTGAATATTGCAGAATTTTGATTGATCTTCAGTGCCTTTCAGAGATTCTTTCATGATTGAAGATCAAGTGTTAATTGCATTCAGGACTTAGTGTTTTCCCTCCGAATTGTATCAGATTTTGAAATGCCTAATTGATGGAAAACTCTAACCATGGTTACCCTTAGCTTGTTGCATCCTAACTTCTATTGGATTTCAAGGTAACCATGGGTATATATGTTGTTTTTGCTGATTAGCAAAGGGTTCCAGCTTTGGGTTCCTTTCTGGTTCCATGAAAGGTTCTGTTCTGTAGATTTCCCCTTCTCTCTACATATAGGGTGTTCTGTCTCCATTGTTGGTTCAGAGAATACAATGCATGTTGTAGCAGATTTGTCTTATGTATGAGGATTCAATTTGTTCTTACTATAATGAACTATCTCCATTTGAATTCTAAATGCATTAATCATACATCAAGGGTGTTTGATTTGTCTATTTGCATTGCCTACGTGTTTGCAAGTGGAGTTATCTTCATAGAGGTAACTAGTTTAGGGTTAGTGTTTATGCATGTATGAGCTAAAATATCAAGGATAGGTCATGCTTGTCTTCCAGTGGATGCTGGTTAATATATTGTCCTTTCATAGGTCTCTTCTAAGGGGAGGGTCAAAATCTTTTGATGGATAATAGCATGCTTGAATGCACAGGTGGTTGTTAAGTTGAGGTTTGGTCATGGTGTGTGATTGATGTCAGGCATCAACACATTGAGCATATCATGTTCTTGTTTCATAGTTGTCTCTTGCAGTAAGGTATTTGACTCTGTGGCCCATTGGATAAGGCACTGGTCTATCAAAGACTTAGGGCATCTCAGGGGACCTTTCAATCATTTTAAAAATCATTTCCATTCAGTCCCACCCTTTCCCTTTCAAGTTGTTAGTGTAGGTTTCTGGTTTTCATACTCATTCCATGTAAGTAGGGCTATTGCATGAGATATTGGCTTCATTGAGGTACAGGATACCTAGGAGTTTGAGAACCATTCCACATTAATTTGTCTAGAGGTGTTTGGTTTTTCATGAGGTGTCTTGAATGTGCAGATAAGGCAATACCCACCTGAGTGAATGTGGAGCTCAAAGAAGAAGGAGGATTTCTCTCTATCCTCATCAATTGGTGTGTTTTTCTTGTCAAGCTTGAGTGCCTAATCTGTGAGTCTAAGCCCAACTATTTGATTCAAGCTTGGTCCTGCAAGAAGAAAAGCCAACAAAATGGTGACTCCGCTAGGGAGAATCTAAAGAGAAAGGTTAAAGTGTGTTCTTGTTTTCATGTTGTTTTTAAGAATTTCCCATCTTGGTGGGTGGTGGCTCAAAGGTTTGAACCAGTGCAACATATTGAAGAAGCATGGAAAAAAGAAGAAATACTAGGTCATATGTTAGAAAGAATCCAGAGGTCACTCTGGAGCAATTACCTAGATAGGGAATCAAGAGCTAGATTAGAAGGAATGGTGAGTCTGCCAGTGCTCCCATGAGAGAACAAAGAAATGCTAGAGCTAGAAGACCACATGTGTCCTCAAGTGAGAATGGTTCACAAAATAGAATTTCTAGATCAGAGGGAGGTCACTCTAAAGAAAGGTTTTATGATACCCTTGAGGCTGCATTTCATGACAAGGGTCCTTTGCCTGCAGGTCAAAATGAAGAAAACAGAGATGTGGGTTTGGAGGTTGACTTGGATCTTGATGAAGATCAATTCAGAGGAGAACCCATGAGACATAGGCAAGTTCACTTCCCATATCAAAATCTTCCTGATATGGATGTGTCATCTGGTTCTGATGACATTATGGTAGATCCTAATGACTTGAATGCATTGAGGTTGTAGTTGACAGAGCAAGATGCCATACATAAAAGATTACAAGAGGAGAGAGAAGATGAAAAAGTAAGTGCTTTGATAGAGAGGCAATCTCTTATTAGAAAAATAAATGAACTGAAGGAGAGAAACAAGATGCTTGTTTCTACTCCTAAAACGTTGCAGCATGATGTTTTTGGTGATCTTGATGCCTTGTGGAGTGAGCAGGAACGTTTATTACAGGATCATGAATTTGAAAATGAGGGCCCTGTGGTTAGACAAGTGCAAAGGTATGTCCCTTTGCCTAAAGATAAGGATGGGCATAGGATTACCAGACCTTCTATTATCATAAATGAGAAAGGAAAGTAGAAGATGGTGGGTGACCAAGCAAGCAAACCAGTGACAATACCAAGGATCCCACCACCTGATTCAAATAAGGACATTGAAATGGAGAGAAGGAGAAAAGAAGATGAGGACCTTGCAAGAGAACTAGAGAGAGTTGAGGTTGATGCTACCATTGTAGAAAAGAAAAGGAAGATCCAATTTTTGTAGGCTTCTTCAGCTAATGCTCTTGGCCCATCTGCTACTGAACTAGGTATAGCATCTATGACTACTGCTATTCCACTTAGTAATGCTACTAGTTCTATTCCTTCTTCATCTGCTAGGATAGGTGAAGATCTTAGGTAGCAGTCAAATGCACAGATAAATGTAGATGCTAATGTTGATCCTAGGGTTAACACTAGTTTGAGCTTTCAAAGAAAACCTATGCAATTAGAAGGCTATAGGAAAATAAGTTTTGATGGAATTCCTAGCTATCCAAATGCTTTTCCAAGTAATATTAGAGATAAGGTACCTAAGTTTTCTGGTAATAATGCTATAAGTTGTGAGGAGCATCTTAGGTTATTTGTTGATATGCTTAATGATTATGAGGTAGAGCATGAGGATGTTGTCATGAAATTGTTTGTTCAATCTCTAATGGAGGATGCTAGAGATTGGTTTAAGAGGCTTCCTGATAAGTGTATTGATACTTGGGACTCTTTTGAGAAATGTTTCAAAGAGAAGTATGGTGATAGGCCTAATGCTAGCTTCATGTCGAATGAATTCAATACCACAAGGAAAAATCAGAATGAATCTACAACTGAGTTCAACATGAGATTTCAGAAAGGTATGCACAAGTTGTTTCAAGTTATGCGGTTGGATGACAATGTCTATCTGACTACATACTTCAATGCATTTGACAGGAAGATGGGATATTTATTGAGGGATAAAGAACCAAGATCTCTTAGGGATGCTTTTAGGATTGTTGTCAATATTGAGAACAACATGAAAATATCAAGAAAGCTAGGTGGAAAGAGAGATGACCCAAAGTTGTTTAGGGATAGGAAATACAAAAAAGAAAATGATAAGAGTGTTGGATCAAGGAGGCAGGAAGAAGATAAGTTGGATAAGGTGCTTAATGCATTGAAGGATTTGAAGGAACCTACAAATAGGAATGTTAGTGCTCCTACCAATGAAAGGCCTTGATTCAACAACAATTTTAGTAAGTAGAATACACTGCAGAATTACCCCTACAACGCCCAATGGAAGGATGGCAAGCCTGTTGTCCCTGCTGCAAGAGGAAGTAATGACAAAGGTGTCCCTGACCCCTCTACGTAAAGCTTCAATAAATGTCATGGAGAATGTACCATGGTGTGTTGCATGCCGGTCCCCTCATTCTACAGAGCATTGTGTGGTTTCACAATCTATGGCTGCAAATCAAGATTGTAGCAATGAGGAGATAGAACAAGAAGAAGAACAAGATGATGTTGGATGCAACATGGATTTTTCATGTTTGGGATATGAAGATGACTGTAATTTTGGTGAAGAGGTAGATGTGAATGTGAAGAGACATAATCAGACCATTTTTCATCAAGAGGTTTTTTCTGATGGTGAGTGCATTGATTAGAAAACATGTAACATGAACTCTTCTCCCAAGATAGTAAATTTGAGAAGACCTTCTAGAGAAGAGATGGAGAGGATTACTACAGAAATGATTGCCCAGGTGCAAACTAGAGGCATGGTGGCAAGGAATAAAAATGAGAAAGCTACAAGAATATTTATAAAGAGTACCAACTCTGGAGAACATAATGAGACCAAATCAAAGGTTGACCACATGGTGAAATTAAAGAATGTAAAAAGTAAACATTGTGAGCCTAAGGGAGTTGGAATTGAAAAGATCTCTAGTGAGATTGAGAATCCAGTTAACACAATGGCTAAGGTTGAAAAAATGAAGGTGGTCAATACACCTAATATGTCAGACAAGCAAAAGGATGTTAAGGCAGTGCAGATTGAGATTCCTGCTTCTACCCCTGTTGACATGTTATCTGTGTTGTCACAAATTATAGTTAAGGTTCCATTGTCAGAATTGTTGAGGATCCCTAAACATAAAGATAAAGCTATTTCATGGGTTAGTAATACTCACAAAAATGATACTTCATGCAATGGATCTCAGGATAAAGCTTTGAAGGATGTTTTTGCTCAGGGAATTGTGTCTCAAATTCCTCCAATATATTTGGACAGTTATGTCAATGCCAGTCTTGAAAATATTGACCCATTCTTCTTAAGTGTTTTTGTGAATGGGATGAAATTAATAAATTGTATGATTGATAGTGGTGCCTCTAATATTTTCATGCCTTTCAAAATCATGGAGAAGTTGGGCCTTAAAGTTGATACAGTGCAGGGCAGATGTTGTGCAATGGATCAGAGGGAGGTACCAGTTATTGGGACTACCAATGCAATGCCATATAGGTTGGCAACATATCCAGAGAAAGAGCTAACAATGAGAGTTTTGGTGGTGGATATCCCTCCTCATTATGGGATGTTGCTATCTAGAAGATGGAGTGCTACCATGGGTGGAAGTTTACAGTGTGATTTGTCCTATGCAAATTTCAAGATTGATGATCAGTTTGTCAAAATTGAACGAGAGCCAAGAGTATGCCACATGATTGAGAGGAACATAGATAATGAAACTAAATGTTTTGTGGATATCGATGTAAAAGATTTTAGGGCAGAGATCCCTGTATTTGAGAATGGGCATATTTTGTCACCTATTTCTACTGAGGTAGGTGTTGACTCTATGAAGGGTGATTTGTGGGTCATGTACTTTGATGGTGCAAACTGTAAAGATGGTGCAGGAGCAAGTATTTTACTTATTTCTCCTGATGGAAACACCTACAAGTTCTCTTTCACATTGAATTTCTTTTGTACCAACAATATAGCAGAATATGAGGCCTTGTTGTTAGGACTGAGGTTGGCACAAAAGCATGGTATAAGATGCATAAGTGTTATTGGTGATTCTGAGTTGGTGGTGTCTCAAGTCAGGTCAGTATATGCTTCCAAGAATAGAAGGTTGAAACAATATAGGAATGCAGTGTGGGATTTGATTGAGCATTTTGATGCCTTCAATATTGAGTGGAAGGATAGGAGTAACAACAAGATGGCTGACTTGTTGGCCAATATTGTAATCAATCCTAATGATGTTGCATTCTCTGGTATTTCTAAAGTTAAAATTCAGGCTAGGCCTAGTATACAAGACAATATTGAGAATTGGCAAGTTTTTGATGATGATAATGATATTTTGAAGTTTATGGATTGCAAGGATCAGTATCATGGTCAGGAACTTGATTGTTTAGCCTTGGTTGAGTCAATAGAAGGAAGGGAGGTTGTATTAGGCAATGAGGTCATTCAACTTAGAACTAACAAGGTGCCCAAGGGGCTTGTTGTTTTGGAGATTGTCTTTGATAACCAAGATAGAGTTCAAAAGAATATCAAAGGAGAAGATCATGCTAATCTTGAGGAGATAAATCTTGGATCACATGAGGCACCTAAGAAAGTGTACATTGGTAGAGATATATCTCAAAAGGTAAGGAAACCTTTGATTGAATTATTAAGGAAATTCAGGCATGTTTTTGCATGGTCGTATGCTGACTTAAAGGTTTATAAAGAGGATTTATTTCAGCATGTTATTCCATTAAGAGAAGATGCTAAACCTTTTCGGAAAAAGAAAAGGCCTATTAATCCTACTTTGGCACCCAAGATGCAAGAAGAATTATTGAAGTTGAGAGATGCTGACATTATCAAGCCTATAAGGCATTCTTCTTGGGTGTCAAACCTTGTTCGTATAAGAAAAAAGAATGGTGACATCAGGCTTTGTGTGGACTTTAGAAATTTGAACATCAGCTCATTGAAAGATAATTATTGTTTGCCCAATATGGAGGCTATGTTGCAGAGAGTAACCAGATCAGAATTGATGTCAATGATGGATGGTTTCTCTGGCTACAATCAGGTCATTGTTAAGGAATCAGAATAATTCAAGAAAACCTTTACAACACCTTGGGGAACATATGTTTATGTGAGAATGCCTTTTGGTCTCACAAATGCTGGTGCTACTTTTCAGAGGGCAATGGATGTTGCCTTTTCAGATTTCATTAATGATTTCCTTGTTGTGTATCAAGATGATTTGACTACCTATTCCAAGAAGGAAGAGGACCATTGTGCTCATTTAGAGAAAATATTTATGAGGGCCTTGAAATTTGGCATTTCATTAAACCCAAGGAAATGTGCTTTTGGTGTCACAGAAGGTAAGTTGCTTGGCCACTTAGTTGGGAAGAAAGGAGTGAGAATTGACCCAGAGAGGGTAGCAGCAATTGATAAAATTCAGAGGCCAAAGAATGTTAAAGGGATTCAGTCTTTCTTTGGTCAGGTCAATTTTCTAAGAAAGTTTGTGACAAACTTTGCTGAGGTTACTAGACCTATTTCCAAGATGTTGAAGAATGGATCTATAATCAATTGGGAGGGTGAGGCTGATGAGGCTTTCAAGAATATCAAGCAGGCTATCAAACATGCACCAGTGCTAAAGGAACCTAATTATAGTGTCCCAATGAATATCTTTTCTTTTGCATCCTTTCACACTGTTGCTGTAGTTCTATTACAAAAGAATAAGGATGGTTTTGAGCAGCCTATTGCATTTTTTAGTAAATCTTTGCAAGCTGCAAAATTAAAATATGATATAAATGAAAAACAAGCTTATGCACTTGTGAAGGCAATCAAGGCTTTTAGATATAACTTGATGGGAGCAGTTGTGATTGCTTTTGTGCCAAGTGCAGCTGTGAAGGACATTTTCTCATAGCAGGAGGTGTCTAGAAGAAGATGCAGATGGATCAATAGGATCCAGGAGTTCAATGTTGAGATCTAGATCACTAAGTTGGTTAGAGGATAGGGATTGGCAAAGCTGATGGCTCAATCCAATCTAGATGCAAACTAGGTAAATCATTCTGAAATTGATTATACATGTGATATGGATGATTGTATTTGGTATCAGGATATTATTTACTATTTGAGAAACATGAGGTGCCCAGATACTATGAATGATAATCAAAAGAGGACATTGAAGTTATAGGCCATCAAGTATGTAATTGTGAAATGTAAGCTGTATAGAAAAAATATGGATTGCATACTATTCAAATGTGTAGATGAAGATCAAGCTAATCTGTTGTTGAAGGTGATGCATGAGGGAGTTTGTGGTGGACATTATATGGGTAAAACAACTGCTCATAAGATCTTGAGAGCAGGATTTTGGTGGCCCACAATCTTCAAGGATGCAGACCAGTTGGTAAGGAGATGTGATGCTTGTCAAAGGTTCTCTGGTAAGCTTAAATTTTTAGGTAATGTACCATTAAAACCAGTAGAAGTTCAGGCTCCTTTCTAGAAATGGGGAATTGATTTCATAGGGGAGATACAAAACAAGTCAAGTGGAGGACATTCATGGATCTTAGTTGCCATTGATTATTTTACAAAGTGGGTAGAAGTTGTACCTATGAGGAATGCAACTAGCAGGGTGGTAATTGATTTCCTGATGAACAATATTATTACAAGGTTTGGGTTCCTTGAGAGGATAGTGAGTGATAATGCTATGTGCTTTAGGTCTCCCGAATATAAGGACTTTTGCAAAGGTTTGAGAATTCAGATTTCTAATTCCTCACCTTATCATCCACAAGGAAATGGTCAGGCATAATCTACTAATAAGAGCTTGATTAAAATCTTGAAGAGAATTTTGTAGAAGAATAAGAGGGCATGGAATTCAAAGGTTCCATTAGCTCTATGGGCTGATAGGGTAACTGTGAAGAAGGAAATTGGTTGTGCACCATTTGACCTAGAGTATGGAATTCATGCTAGGATGCCTCAAAATAATTTGTTGGAGATGTACAAGTTTGTGCAGTTGTATGATGATGACATTGATGATGAGATGCAATTGAGAATGGAGGACCTCATTAGGTTGGATGAAATTAGAAGAGAATCAGTTGCAAGGAATGCCAAATTGCAGTTGCAGGTTAAAAATCTATATGATAAAAAGACTGTTGACAGAAAGTTAGAGCCTGGTGATTTGGTGTTAGTTTGGAATGCCAGATTGGAGGATAAGGGGAAGCATGGTAAATTTGATCCCATCTGGTTAGGGCCATATCTGATTCATGAGAAATGGGGCCAAGATTCTTACATCATCAAGGGTTTTAATGGTGATATTCAAGAGTTTCCAGTTCATGGACAATTCTTGAAGGAGTACTTCATTTGAAGTACTCTATTTTCCATGAACAGTAGTCAGGGTTGTACATCTTGTAAATTTTTGTATATAAGTTGCTTTCCCCTTCCCTATTTTTCCTTGGTCTGTCAGTTTTTGGTCCTGCCCTGCTTGTTCCTTGTTGTCTGCAATTTTGTCCTATGGGATGGTCTTCTTTTACCAGTGATTCTAAGTCCTTGCTATGCCTACAGGAGGCATACATCCCCAAACAGAGCCGCTGTTAGGCCAATTTTCTATCATTGCAAAATCTTGTGAAGTTGGCCTATTCCATGCAATGTTTTTGTTTTGCTATCCTGCCATGCCTACAATCTCAGTCTTGACTTGCGATGAAAATCCTTAGTGTTTCATGGTATGTGTGTCCTACCCCTGGTAGTTTATGTTGTCACCTAGCCCTAGTTCAAACTACATCTCCTAATGTGCAAAACCTAGTAAGATTTTTGAGTTTCAAGGTCCGTGAGAAGCATTTTTAAAGTTCTGCCTCAGTGTCAAAAACCCATAGTGTTTTCAAAAACCCGTGATGTTTTTCGCTTCCTTGCTATCTTTTGGTCTGTTGAAAATTTCCTGTGTGTTTTCAATCTTTTGTTGAAAACTTGCATTGTTTTCGACCCTTTGCCTTCAAGCTTTGTACACTTGTCTTATGGTGCTGAAGACTTTGTGTGTTTTTGATGTTCCCTCAACTGCGTAAACCCGACGTGGGTGGTGGGTCCAGTTTCTTCCTGATTGGCTGTCGCATGGCCGCATGTCAGACTTTTCTGACATGTGATCATGTGACCGCTTGCCACCTATCCACGTGGTCCTAGTTCTTGTTTGGCTGCCTAGCAATTTATTTTCCCTCAAGTGTGCAAGTGCGATGTGTGGTGGGACCTAGTTTTCAGATTGGGCAGAGGGTCCTGACATGTCGAAGCATCAATGGTTGTCATTAAAGCATGAAGGATTTGTTAAGGCTATGTGCTTTTGCGACAACCGTCCGATCCTCCAAAGGATGAGGCTTCTTTGGTGTGGTCCCGAAGGTGGACATGTGGCATCTTGTGATTGGCTATCGGATGGTCACATAGACCAGTTTTTGGGCTATGTGATCATATGACTGATTGACACATGTCTGTGGTAGTGAGTTGGTTTATGTCAGAAGGGCCTACATTGATAGACTTTTAATCAACGATCGGCGTATAATCTCAAGGAATATTCTCAGCCTTTGAGATCATGCACCATCTGTCAATTTTATTCGATCTTGCTAGGTTTTCTATTGTCTGCAATGGGTCCGGTGTGACATGTCTGCGCAAGTGGAGGTTTCTTATTGGTCGACGTGGATGTGCTCAGAGGTGGGGCTATTGTCGAAAGGGTTTGTGATGAGGATGGATCCTATGGCCGGTGTAAGTTCTCATGGGATTTTTCATAGCCATGAGATCTTACGCCAACCGTTCATTTTCAAAGGCTCCTGGAAAGTGGGTCCTGTGCTAGTGACTGGGTGTGGATTGATGAATAGCGTGGTGATAGGTGGCATCGGGCGTCGTAGTTGCAGAGTTATTGGTGGGGTCTGAGATTTGGTGAAGTGAATAAAGATCTAGCGGTGCTGACATATTTCTTTCTTGTCACTCATTCACGTGATTATTTGGTGGTTCCCCAATTCATTTGGTGACTTGACGAATAGTGGTAGCGGGATCGCTAGATTCTTTAGCCGAGGTAGGATGTTTTCCACAAACTAGCGAAATGCTTTTGTCACCGGTTCACCAGATGATTTAAGTGGGCTATTTTAACACATGCAGTTGTGTGTTCATGAAGTCTAACTGGAGTTAGGCCTTTCATTCTGCCATTGGGATTTTACCTTGTCGCCAGTTCACAGAATGTTGACTCGGGGTATCTAATGAGTTAGAGTTGTGAAGCCCGGGAAAGAAAAAGAGGATCTACGGTCAGGACTTAAAGTTGACAAAGATTTAAGCGATGGCTGCTGATTTTTCGCTAAAGCCATGAAGTGACCGTTGGAATTCAAATTCAAATTTGCAGAGGGTTTCCTGCGACCAAAGGACTGGTTTTCAATGCTTTCTCAACAGTTTTTGATCTGGTTGGTGGCACCGGTTGTTGCAAAGTGGTCCAGGGGCTCTGTGGTCATTTTCAGAGGTGATTTTGTACTTGGTGCTATGTGGTTTTGAGCTTGAGGAACTATTTTCAAGCAATGATTAGATTGATTTTAATGCCATTCCTGGTGTACTATGCTGAGCTCGTAGATTTTCATGATTTGTTTTCTCCAGGCTACTTGTGTTTCTCACCCCTATAATAAATTTTAGACCATTTCCAGTAGATTGGGTGGTTGAGACCTTAGCCCTAGCTGTCTGAAGCTTGTTGCATCTGATCTTGAGGATCCCAAGGCAGCTAGTGGTATAAGTTATCAAATTTTTTATTTTGCAAGGGTTCCAAAATCTCATTGCTTTTGGTCCCTAGTTTTTGACTGTAATATACTGATAGAGGTCTACTTTTGTGACTTTTCTCATCTTAGTGTCATTCTAATTGTATGTTGATTCTAGATTTGTTAATGAAAACATCATTGAATCCCAATCTTGTATCTTGTGTATGTCTTCTTGCTTGTCTCTGAGTTCATATATGTTAATATCACAAACTTTGTTAATGTATGGTAAAAAAAGAGTATTTTGAATTCATCTCTGAGTTTCTAACAAAGTTAGGATTAAAGCCTTTTAGGTGAATTCAGTGAGTTTATAGTCAGGTATAGAATTTGATGTCCTTGTGCTTGAGGGAAAGGGGTAATAGGCAAAGCACTTACTCTAGTTTCCATTGTGTTTGATCTGAGGTGTTTAGTTGAGGTTTGCAGTTAGGTGGCTTTGAGCCCTAGGATAATGCACTGGTCTTTCCTCTTGAGGTATGCATGGTTAACAACCACAAACATAAACATTCATTTGATAAACCTTTTATAGACTTGTGTTGAGTATTGTATACATCATTTTGAGACTCCTTTGAAGAAGTGAGTAAAGGGTACACCCACCTGAGCATTGAAGCTCAAACAGTAGAAGGATCCTTTGATCCTTGTCAGTTGGCCCTCTTCCTTGTGGACTTTGGAGTGGTGATAGAGTCAGGATTTTATTTATACTATCCATCAAAGTGTAAATCTACAAGTTGAATATCAAAGGGAATAATCCACAACCAACATATGATATGATACAATCATCAATTGTATAGTCACTCAATAATATGATAAGGATAAAAATACATAGAAGAAATTTGTAACACAAGAATTACCATGAAGAACAGATCAAAATGATCCTTCCCACTAATTTCAAGAGGAGTGTTTGGACTAGGTGGTATAAAGTAATCCTCATGGAGTGCTAATATAGCCCTCAACACCTTGTGGAAGTATCAGCTGACTGTCTCTCCTGATTGCCAAAATTTGTGGGCAATCTTATGGTTCCTTAGATTGTGGCCAAGGGTATGGAGGAACATCACAAATTGTTCTTCTAATCTCAAGTGTATCATATCTTTCAAGCTTCTTTTCAGCCTTAGGATACTAGCTAGATGAAAGAAGGCTACCCTAGTCATCCAAATCTGGTCATGGCAATCCACATCATTGGAATGAATATCCATTCTATAAAAATAAGTTCCTTTTCTTGTTCATTTACCCATATTTTCACTGCCTTCTCGAGCTAACACTACTTTGGCTATGACAAGAAAAGCAAGAAGAGTTATGAGAAAATGAGAATATGTGCTCTCCATAGCTACATGCCCTAGAACTTTAATATTCTTAATAGGATCCATGAATGGCTTGAAATATGGACAAACACAATGATTTGAGTGAGGAGATATCCACTATGAAGCATAAAGATAAATCATATATTAGTACATAATCCCAAATATATGCATCCATCCATCACATAAAGCACAAAAATGTATGTATACACATGATCCCTACTAATATCCATCATATATATCTATAAAAAAAGTGTCAAAAAATATAATGTGACCCTATGGATATCAAATGTCCTATGGGTAGTACAGGGGCACCAAGGATCAACAAGAAAGCTATGAAGACATTCAAGTTCAATTGAAGTTCATGGCACAAGTATAGTAGTGAGAGTTCAGGTTGAATAACATGGTGTTTTTATGATTGGAGTACTCTTATATTGTTGTATGAATGGTGAATAAATCACCAATTGATCTTGTAAGTGCTTGGAGCATTGACATTGAAGAAGCCCTAGATTCAATGCTTTGGAGTAACTAATTTGGGGCATTTGGTGTTCCCAATAGTTTGGGTATAATTCCTCTTAGATTTAAAAGTTTTGAGTCATAAAGAGACACTTTTTGGATTTTGGGGTCTTGGGGTTACCAAAAAATAGGTGTTTCTTTGTTGAAATACCCACTTTTGGGTGCATTTGCAGGGGTACAGTTAGGGTACTATAATTTGTTCCAAAATAACAATACCTAAGTCATTGGTATGTTCATGTATGGCCAAAAGGATATCCATATATGTGTGATGTAGTATGATGTTCATCAAGATTGACCTCAAATAGATCATTATTTCATACATGGCTACTATTGCAATTTATAATAGTTATTCCATACATGGCTACTATTGCAATTTATTTAATAGTTATTCCATACATGGCTACTGCTGGAATAATCATGTATAGAATAATGATCAATCTGAGGTTAATGTTGATGAACATCATACTGCATTACAATATGCTTGTAATGCAGTATGATGTTCGTGAAGATTATTAATTGCAAAATTAGACATGTATGAAATAATGAACAATCTGATGTCAATCTTGATGAACATCATATTGGATTAGAAATTTCTTGTAATGCAGTATGATGTTCATCAAGATTATAAATTGAAATAGTAGGCATGCAAATTTCAATAGTGTGATGTTCATCAAGATTAGAAATTGCAACAATAACCATGTATGGAATAATGAATAATCTGAGGTCAATATTGATGAACATCATACCACATTACAATCTACTTGTAATGCAGTATGATGTTCATCAAGATTATAAATTGTATACTAATATGGGTTGTGTAGGAGCAATGCCCTCAGCATACACATAATCAAGCCATTGCAACAACAACAACAACAAGAATGCAATTAATGCAGTATGACGTTCATCAAGATTATAAATTGCAACAATACACTTGTTAATTTCTATAGTATGATGTTCATCAAGATTAGAAATTGCAACAGTAGTCATGTATGGAATAATGAACAATCTATGGTCAATCTTGATGAACATCATACTGCATTACAATCTGCTCGTAATGCAGTATGATGTTCATCAAGATTATAAATTGCTACTAATATGGGTTGTGCAGGACCAATGCCCTCATCATACACATAATCAAGCCATTGCGACAAGAACAATATGAAGAATGCAGTTAATGCAATATGATGTTCATCAAGATTATAAATTGCAACAATAGTCATGTAAATTTCTATAGTATAATGTTCATGAAGATTATAAATTGCAAAAGTAGCCATGTATGGAATAATGAACAATCGGAGGACAATATTAATGAACATCATACTGCATTACAAGAAATGACTAAAATTCACACCAACCCAAGGACAGAAGAAAATAGTAACATGAGATGGATAGTAACCTATAACGGATATGATAATAAGATGCAATTTAGTTTATCATGACCAAGGAAAACAAGTAAATGGCGATGAATGATAACACTAGATAAATAATGAGAAAGGTGAAACAATGATAGATTTGCAACCTCATTGAGATTAGAAATTCCAATAGTAGCCATGTATGGAATAATGAACAATCTGAGGTCAATCTTGATGAACATCATACTACATTACAATCTGCTTGTAATGCAGTATGATGTCCATCAAGATTATAAATTTCATACTAATATGGGTTGTACAAGACCAATGCCCTCAACATACACATAATCAAGCCATTGCAACAACAACAACAATGCAGTTAATGCAGTATGATGTTCATCAAGATTCTAAATTGCAACAATAGACATGTAAATTTCTACAGTATGATGTTCATCAAGATTGTAAATTGCAATAGTAGCCATGTATGGAATAATGAACAATCTGAGGTCAACCTTGATGAGCATCATATTGCATTACAATTTTCTTGTAATGCAATATGATGTTCATCAAGATTATAAATTGCATACTAATATGAGTTGTGTAGGACCAATGCCCTTAGCATACACATAATCAAGCCATTGCAACAACAACAACAACAACAACAATGTCATTAATGCAGTATGACCTTCATCAAGATTATAAATTGCAACAATAGCCATGTAAATTTGTATAGTATAATGTTCATGAAGATTATAAATTGCAAAAGTAGCCATGTATAGAATAATGAACAATCGAAGAACAATATTGATGAACATCATACTGCATTACAAGAAATGACTAAAATTCACACCAACCCAAGGATAGAAGAAAATAGTCACATGAGATGGATAGTAACCTATAACAAGAACCCAATCTACAACATTAAATGATAATAAGATGCAATAGGGTTTATCATGACCAAGGAAAACAAGTAAATGGTGATGAATGATACTAATATGGGTTGTGCAAGACCAATACCCTTAGCATATACATAATCAAGCCATTGCAAGAAGAAGAAGAAGAAGAAGAAGAATGTAGTTAATGCAGTATGATGTTCATCAAGATTACAAATTGAAATAGAAGCCATGTAAATCTCTACAATATAATGTTCATGAAGATTATAAATTTCAAAAGTCGCCATGTAAAGAATAATGAAGAATCAGTGGACAATATTGATGAACAATCAGAGCACAATGCATGGGAAGTGTCTACATAAAATTAAAATATATAACTTACCAAAAACCGAAAACACTGCAAACCATCAGCACTGCAAAAAGTGAACACCAAAAACACTGCGAACCCTCGACACTACAAAAATAAAAAACATTGCACTGTGAAAATTTTGGTGACTTTCCCCTCCAAAACCATCTGTAGTGAAAATTGTTGTGAAAACACTACACCGCAAACCATTTTCCCTCCAAAATGCTAGACAATGAAAATGGCTACAAAAATGGAAGACAATGTCACAGGCAAGACACTACCGCTTTTCAAGTGAGGAAGTCACCGGACCTGATGAAATACAAAATCCAACTTATAAAACACAAATTAGGTGTTTATAAATTGAATTCCACTTATTCAAGTGGAAGTGGAACTTCTAGAATTTCACCCAAAATGAGGATTGAAAAACACAAACCAAGTTTTCAGATTTACAACCCAAATGACAAATTCAGCTCAAAAATAGAATAACCACTGCCAATTCTGGTCATATTCCTGCAACCAAATGGGGCCTAAGGAAGTCAATTGGCACAACATGAAATGAGGTGGAATTATCACTTTAAATGATTCATGGTTAGGTCGACACCTCCTCGGATATTTCAATTAGAGTACTAATTGATGATGAAGAGTATGAAGATTACTGCGATGATGATAGAGCTTCTTATTCAAACAAGTAGCTAGACAAATGACTCAGGAGAGCTTGATATATAGGTAGGAAACCAAGTAAACTAATGTACAACTCAATTACAAAAAGGTTTGGATAATTTCTCACCAGTGCACAAAGGGTAAATATAGAGAAAATACAACTCAAGAGATGCTCTATACAACATGATAAAAGAACTATAGGGAGCACACAATCCTCTCTTGTCTTCTTAATGTCAATAAATTCTAAGAGTCAAAGGGAGATTTATAGAAACAAATTTATGATGATGAGTTTGATAAAAAAAATCAAATTTTGTATTATTTTTTCATAGTGATACAATTTATTTTGAGTATGCTATAGAAGAAAAGAAATTTTATGTAGGTATGGATGAGGAAATCGATGCAATAGAGAGAAATAAGACAATAGAGCTTACTAATTTTCATTTTAGTAAGAACTTTATTGGTGTGAAATGGTTCTATAAGACCAAGAGAAATGAGAAAGGAAGAACACAAAGGCAAATAGGAAGGCTCGTTGTTAAGGAATACAAAAAATAATTTTGTAAATATTATGATAAGACATATGTTTTAGTTTTTTATGGAAAAACAACTCTATCAAGTTTAGAGTATAATACAAGAATATCTTGAGTGTGCAATAGTAGCTAAGTCTGTGAAGAGAATGCAGTGTAGCAGTAGGAAGCTCAAGACAATTAGAGGAACAGGGAATTTACACAAGCTCTATATAGATTCATGAGCTGTGATTGGTATTGATTTTTTTAGCTCTAGAGACTATAGATGAATTGTTCCTAAGATTTTAATAATCTAAGTTTGAAACTTTTTTTTAGTTTTTCCATATGATTAATATAAAATAGTAATATGTCTCAAACTATATGCAATTTGTGTTTTTTGTGTATTGCTAAATAATTAGTAAAGAAAGAAGAAAATCTTTATTGTTTCTTGAGTTTTTTTTTTAATCCATCTCTTGGTATTAAATATAGAAAGACCTAATTATTAGAGTGGGTTTACCATTTGTTTTACTAATTATTGAAGAAATATTGAGTTATGTACACGATTGATAAGGATATAAAGAGATAGAACATTTATCATTGTTTAGTATATATAAATATGACATTATGATAATGAAAATGAATAGTGTGATGGTTGCAAAAGATTCTAAGTAGCTAGTGGTCAGTGTGATTAAAAATGTGTAAAAATTAGTTCAATATGAATCCAACACAAACAACTAAAAGACCTAGCTAGAGAAAGGAAAAAGAAAAGATGCAAAGACATCAAGTTTTATTAAGGCATACTTGAAAGATGTACTCTTTCCAAGAATAGAAGCATCTAACAATGCAAAGGAGGAATGAAAAATTATTCAAACAAGTTACAAAGAGACAAAGAAAGTTAGATTGGTAAAAAAAAAGTTTCTTCAAGTAGATTTTGCGACTATGTAAATGAAGAACAATGAGTTTATTTTACATTTTCATGCAATGATGTCTACTTTAGTAAACCAATAATATAAATAGTGAAAATATGGAAGAGTAGAGGATAATAGTGAAAATACACATCAATTTATCCTCTATCTTTAATGCAATATTGATTTCCTCTGAAGAAAAAAATGACCTCTAAAGAATAACAATTAATCAATTGTTGGATTCCTCAAAAATCCATCAGAGGTTTGTGAATAGGTTTATAACTTAATCCTAGGAAGAAACTCTTAAAGATTAAGCTAAATAAAAATTAATTAGAGTGGATGGAACAAATTTCAGTGGAGCTCAAGTGGTAGAGGTAAATGTTAAGGGAGATTGTTTACCCCAACTGATGGTGATGATGATGAAAACTTAGATCAAAGGTATACAAGATTGTGGAAGGATAAGATTAGGTGTTATTTTTTCATTGATGTCAAGAAATTGATTTCTCATTTATATTGAGTTTTCATATCATTTAGGGGATGATATATGTTAAGTGAGGTAAGGGGAAAAAAGAAGTGAAAGTTGTGAAGTTGAAGAAATTAATTGGGCAACTAATACAGATCAAATAATGATAAGATAATAAGTGTTTAATTTTTTTTTTACTTTACATTTGATTATATCAAGTAGGTAAAGGAGATTGGACAAGTCCATAAAGAAAAAACTTTGGTTATCAAGCAAGAAGAAGTCATTCAGGAAAATGAAAGTAATTGTTGGTAAAGAGAAAGGAAGCCAAGACACCGAGTGTAAGGAGTTAGTTACCGAGTAAAGTAAATATAATTTTAGTTCAAGGAAAAGGAAAGGCACCGAGCAAGGAACAAAAATTAAATACAAGGATTAGAATGATATTTAATGAAGAGCCATAGTGATCTGGAGGATTCCAAAGATGAGGAAAAGTTTGTTAAAGAGATCTATGATCAATAAAATTCAAGGTGGTTATCTATGGTAAAGATTTAAAGGAAAAAGTGAAGGTACAAGTTCCAAGAAAAGTTCAAGTTTTGAGGTGATCATAACACATTTTACCAAGTTCCAAGTTCATTGAATTAGTTCATGAGGATGATCTGATGGTTTATAATAAAAAAGGAAAACGTAATAAAGATGATTAAGAGGAAAATGGAGTCTTTATAAAGGATAAAATTGTATGAAAAATGAGCTCACGATTTGACGTGTGAATGAAGTGATTGTTGAAGTGTTGAGGCCACTAAGTAGTGATGGAATGAAGTGAAGATAAAGAGCACAAAAGGGATTTGACTAAGAAAGAGGTAGTTATAGATGTAAAAATCAAATTCTATACCATTTCTTATTAATATTTGTAGCAGGAAAATATCTTAACCAAGTGGACTTTACAGTCTTATTGTAAAACCTCAAGAGAGGTGACATTCTAAAAGAGTGTTGAAAGACCTTTAACTAGGTCATTTCTAACATAGTGAAGATCCTATAAGATCTGAGGAAAATCCCTAAGAGGGTCACATTTAACAATGTTCAGAGGTCTGAAACCTTCTTCTAAGGATTTGATGTATTCGCATCAACAATTTTTGGATGATTCCATAATTATGGGTGATGATTCTATCAAAAATGGTAAAACCATTAAAAAAGCCCTTGTCAACTATGCGGGTGCTACTAGTTAGAGTATAAATTGGAATAAGAGTTCTATATTCTTCATCAATGTGCCTAAAAAAAGACAAGAGAGACTAAAAAGAATTCTTGGTTGTGAGGTGGAATGTATCCTAGGGTCCTATCTTGGGTTACCTCTCTGCCTCAATCCCTCAGACTCCTTTTGGAGGGATATGATTGACAAATTTCACAAAAGTCTTGTTGGTTGGAAGGGTGCTCTTCTTAGCCAGGCTGGTAAGATTTTTGTACTCAAAGCTACCCTTCAAAGTATCCCTCTCTATGATTTAAGCCTTTTCAAAATACCTAAAAACTTTGTTGATAGTATAGAAAAAATCCAAAAGAACTTCCTTTGGTCTGGAGTTGAGAAAAAGAAAAGGATGACCCTTATTGTGTGGGAGAAGGTTTGCAAACTGACTAGGAAAGGGGGTCTTGGTCTACGCACTATAAGAAGTTTAAATGCGTATCTCATGGCTAAACTCCTTTCGAGGATGTTCAAGAAAATAGGAGAGTGGAGCACTGTATGGCACAATAAATATAATAGGGACAGCTCTAACTTCTTTAAGTTCTTGAACTTGGATTCTTCCCAAGGTGGATCATGTGTTTGGGGTAATGCTCTTAGAACAAAGGAGATGATTAAGAAAGGGGTGAAATGGAAGGTTGGTGATGGCAAGAAAATTCTTTTTTGGGATGACATATGGTTACTTGATAAACCCCTAAAAGAGGATCCAAGATGGAACGACTTGTCTATTCGTTGTAAACAGCTCCTTGACAATCAAGTGGAAAACTATTGGGAGGAGGGTAAATGGACTAACTTGTCTAGGTTTGATCCTTCCCTTAGGGGCTTGAATAACCTTCTAAATGTTGTGGTTCTTATTGATGATGAGGACTCTCTCATTTGGAGATTTAGTACTAATGGCTTGTTTTCAGTTTCTTCCCTGTATATACAAAACTTTGAAGACAACCCTAAACCTTGCTAGGCCAAAGCCTGGCTCAAGGGACTCACTCCTAAAATTAATGTTTTCTTTTGGATCTTATTGCATGATAAAGTTCTCACAATTGATAATCTCAGAAAAAGAGGCCTAATTATAACTAATAGATGTTGTCTCTACAAAAATGATGAGGAGAATATCAACCATATGACAATTCATTGTCCTTTCACTAGTCAAATATGGGGAAAATTCTTTGATCTAATGAATATGGAGTGGGTGTTCCCTCATAACATTTAGGAGTTTTTTATGTGCTGGAAACCATAGACTAAAAACAAGTTTTTAATCTCCTTTTGCAATTTCTTCCTACCCTTTTTGTGCTGGGGGGTGTGGAAAGAAAGGAACGACAAAATTTTTAGGGATAAGGAGTCCAATTGGGAGAGTATTTTTCACAAGATTAAGAGTGCTTTGTTGGAGAACTTGGGGTTGATAAAGAACTATCATGATCCTAAGAATGAATGGGAGGCCAAAGTTTATAAGAAGTGGAAGCTTGAAGGAAGGAGAGTTCTAATCCAAAGAAATCTAAGGGAAGAGGCTAGGTGGGACTATCCTCCTAATGGATGGGTCAAAATCAATTTTGGCAGTGCCTCTAAAGGCAACCCCAAAATTGCTGGATGTGGAGTGGTTATCAGAGATGAATTTGGGAATTACAAAGGGGCTATGGCTATTCCTATAGGCTTCAACACCAATTAGGTGGTAGAGGCTAATGCTGCTCTCTATGGGTTGTTACTTGCCAAAAGGAAGAATTATAACAAAATATGGATTGAAGGGGATTCCCTAGGTATTGTTAAGTATTTGAAGAACACTTTGAACCCTTCATGGTCCATAGCCAATGTTTTAAGTAAGGCGAATAAAATTATTGACACCTTTGAAAAATTCATGATATCCCACATTTTCAAGGAGGCAAATTTAGTGGCTAACTGGGCTACGAATGTGGCTTGTAAAAGCCATGTGGAAATTGAATGGACTGATGGTTTAGACATCCCCTATGTTGGATCATCATTAATTAGCAAGGAGAGGATGAGGAGTAAACAACATGTTTTGAATGAAGAGATCATTAATGAGTATTGAGTGCAAAAATCTATGTGACTATCATGAAGAACAATGCCCTAATTTCGAGACAATTATTGGGGTCCTTTGGCATGAGTTGTGGGCTGTGAATAACATTAATTTTGGTTATTATAGTTTGAAGGAAAAGTTGTAGAGAGAGGAAATTCATTTGAACTTCAGCTTTCTATTATTTCACAAAGCCATGGGAGGTAGAAAGAGGAGATGCAAGCCGGCGGATTATAGTGATTGGAAATAGAATAAGGAAATTTGGAAAATTATTAAAAATGGGGGTCTGGCAAAATTCTTTGAGAGATTACATGGAGGAAAAGTGGCAGTGACTAGAAATATCATCAAAACTTGGAACAAGGGAAGCATTTTGGTGGGCACGCAAAACATGGAGGTGACTGAGGAGGTGGTTGCTGAAGTGAGTGGCTTGATGACTGAGGGCATCAACTTCTATAGGGACAAGAAGATTTTAGACAAAGCCTTGGAGGCTTTTGCACCCACGAAGAAGGAGAGAGACCGTATGGTTAAGGTGGACAATTTGTACTTTAACCCTAAGTTCATTTCTAGGCCCTAGCACCTTGTTTTATTTGTTATCATAGGCTACATTACCCTTGATGGTAGATATACTAAAATCTACAACCACCATCTTATTCTTCTGAACCATTTTAGGCATGGGGTTAAGATTAATTTTCCTTTCTATTTACTAAGTTCTTTGAATGCTTCCCTCCTTCACTGGAAAAGGGATCCGGAGGGTGATCATGCTTGCCATGAAGGGCTAATGGTTCTCATATTTGAGGTGTTGAAGTTGAAGAAGGTGGAAAGATCTTGGCTTAATAGAAAATCCCTGGAGGACTATGATACTGATGGGAAGGAGTTAGAGGAGCTATTTATGGAGGAAATGGAAGATGAAGAGGGGGATCCTGAGGATTACTAGGAGGAAAGCCCTAAGGAGGAAAAAAAGAAAAGGAAGATGGCAGATTCTACTACTAACATGGAATTAGAGGAAGAAGAGAGCATGGAGGAGAGTCCCAAGAAGCAGGGGAAGAAGAGACCGAAACCTACTGACAATCGTACTAGAACTAAAACTAGGAAGAAGAAAGTGGTGAAGAGGGTCTTCATATCTTTTGATGAGGGTTCCTCTTCCCAGGGAAAGAATGATCAGGAAAACTATGTGGAAAACAACCCTGTTGGGGAGGAGAGTGGGGGTACTAGTAAGGATGTTTGGGTTGAGGAAAAAATCCTGCAAGATGTTGCACAGGACGTGACTAATATTGAGAAAGAAGGGTATGAGAAGGAAAAGGCCAACCTGTATAAGGAGAAGGTAGACAATCATAAGGATAACATGGAGGTAGAGAATAGGGGTCCTAAGAGTAATGAGGGAAAGAACGAGGATTTTGAGAGTTTAGGGTGCCTGGGTTTCTTGTCTACCCTTAGCATAATGAAGAATGACATCACTATGATGAAGTCCAACATCTACCAGCTGCAAAAAGAAATGGGGATTCTTAAAAGGATGAACCTGGGGGAGAAAACCTTAGGCTAGACTATTGATGAGCTCACTGACATTGTTGCTAGAGCTGAGGGTGTTGCTACCTTCAATGACAGACTTAATGCCATTGAGGAGAAAATCCAATGGAGTGATGTTTTAACCAGGAAAGTTGAGACTATGGAAAAGAGAATAGACAAGCTGGAGAAGACCATGGGGAATATTTTAGAACAAAGCTTTGTTTTCCTCAAGGCTTCAAATGAGCACGTGAAGATCCTAGTTGACAAGTTTGATAGTGGGAAAGGGAACCAAGAGATCATAGAGACTAAAGAGGAACAGGGACCTAGTAAGCACATGAGATCCAGGTCCAGGATGGTGGAAGATGGAAACAAGAATGACATGGAAGAGCTAAAGCTGTCTGTTGTAAACATGTAGATTCTTGCAAACCAGGCTGTAGAACTGATGAAATGTGTTTAGACAACAACTTGCTATCTTGCTTTCCTTTTTTTTGCTGTCCTTTGTCTTTTGGCTGGTCTTGGTGTTTTAGGACTTGTTTGTGTTTCTTTTTTTGGTGCTGATGCACTTGAACTATTGGAGACTAATTGTCTTATCTTTATTCTCATTGTAAAAGTTTTTGGGTCCTTTAAAAACCTATTTTTATGTAATCAAAACAATGTGCATTGTAATCATTAATAGAATTGACTCTTAATCGAGTATAGTTTAAAAGATTATTTTTTATTCATGGTTGACAATTCCCACTGTGGTTTTTCCCAAATTGGGTTTCCACGTTAAATACTAGTGTCGAATGTGTTGAATATTTATTTTGAATGTTATTTGATGACTATTTAAAATTTTTACTATTATTGATTACTACAGGAGTTTTTTTTACCAAGTTGAATCAAAGTTAAAATTTTAAGGTTTAAATAATCACTTATTACTAATTCACCCCTCTCAGCAATTCAACAATTGGTATCAGAGCTAAGGTACTATAAAGGGATAAGTTTAGAAGACTTGAGTAAAAGATTTGAAGATGTATAAAAGGGAGGCCCCAAAGTTGAATAGGGAAAAGTTCTCTACATGGAAAAACAAGACGAGGTTGCACATATCTCAAATTAAAGAGTATGCAATATAATATCTTGACAATGAGTACTCACCAGCACCATTTGGGCTTATGATAGTTGAACAAGTAAGAGAATGGAAAGATTAGACATAATTTATGTTTGAGATATCTTCTTTTCTCACTAACCTAGAGATCAATGACCTTAAAGGATTTGGTACAAAAAAATGAATGTGGGATGAGCTTGCATTTGTATATGGTGGAGATCAACATATTCAAAAAGAAAAAGCTAAAAGTCTGAAAGGCAACTTTGATTCTATGAGAATGAAAGAAAGTGAAAATGTTACATAGTACAATACAAGATTGAAGGTTGTGAGTTCTATCAAAGGTGTTAGAGGACATATTGAAGAAGATTAAGTAACAAGTAAACTATTGAGGACATTGTTTCCTATATATACCATCCAGGTATCTGTAATATAAGAACTGAGATCTTTTTCTTAGATGCCTATTTCACTAGATTCTATAATTGGTAAGTTTATTTCTTTTGATATAAATAATTAAGATAATAGTTTACTTTCCACTACTAAGATTGAGTTTGCATTCAAGTCTTGTTTGAACATTGGAAATTTTAGAGGGTCTAGATTGGGTGATGATAATGTAAGCAGTGAAAGTAAAAGGTTTCAAAGTTGCAACAATCATCTAGAAAGCTTGTTTGAAGAGGAAAGACAACAAGAAGAGTTTGAAGCTTTATTAGCTAGGAGACTACTGAAAGGAAAAAAGGAAAATACCGAGGTAAACTACCTTTGAAATGTTTTAGTTGCAAAAAGATTGATCAGATTGCATCTAGATGTCCTGACAACCATAGTGATGAGAAGAAAGATAGCGGAGTCAATAAAAAAAGAGAGAACAGATTTAGGAGATACCTAAATTTCAAGAATAAAGGTAAGAAGTTATGCTATATTGCTGAAGAAGGACTAACTGATGATGATTCAAATAATGATGAAGGTAAAGAGGTTGTGTATGTTGCAATGAATGATGACTATGATGAAGAAAGTTATAAAGATGAAAAATCCTTAATTTCTCATGTTATTAAGAATGATACATGGATAATAGATAGTGGATGTTCACATCATATGACTGATGACACACCTAAGTTCATTACTATTAAAGATCATGATGGAGGTTATGTTATATTTGGTAATGATGCTCCATATTCTATGAAAGGTAAAGGTTCTATAATTATACTATATAATACAAAATGTGATGATATCTATTGGGTTGAAGGACTAAAGTATAATCTGTTGAGTGTGGCACAACTGAACAACATAGGTCACCAATTGGAATTTTAGAATGGAAAGGTAAATTTATTTGATTATAATGGAGGTTTGATTTTCATTAGTGACCAATCAAAAGGTAACGTATTCTACCTTGATACTACTACAAAGATTTTCTTATTTTCTAAAGTTGAGGATGTATGGTTATGACATAAGAGATTCTGTCATGTGAATTTTGACAACTTAATTAAGGTAAGTAAAAAGAATAGAGTAAGAGGTTTACCAAGATTGGAAAATGCTTAAAATGTCATGTGCAAAGGATGTCAACTTGGTAACATGACAAAGTCAAGTTTTACAACTAAATCTTACACTATAGAAGGAATTTTGGAGTTAGTGCACACTGACCTACGTGGACCTATGAGAACACAAAGCTATTATAGTGATAGATACTTCATCTTATTTGTTGATAATTATTCAAGAATGATGTTTGTCATGTTTTTGAAAGAAAAATTTGATTCTTTTTAAATATTTAAGTGGTATAATGAAAGAGTTGAAAAGGAGACTAGAAGATAATTGAAGTGTCTAAGATCTGATAGAGGGGGTGAGTTTACATCTGATGAGTTTACACTTTTCTTCAATGAACATGGAATAAAGAGAAAATGGTATAGAAAAGAGAAGAAATAGATCCATTATTAATTGTGCAAGGAAATTGATGATTGAGAAGGGTGTATGTCAAACATTTTAGGGAGAAGCAGGAACCACTATAGCTTATGCACTAAACTAAGTACAATGCAAGAAAGAAAAAAATGATGAAGACAACAAAATGAAACTGGAGGACTATCTAGGATTTGTATATGTTCAACCTAAAGTTCCTAATACATTACCTATATTACAAACTAAGGAGGAAGATGAATAGAGAGAGCCACAACCAAATTCTGAATATAAAGAATTTCCATAGTTGATCGAGCCTATTCTAGGAAATTGTGTTAGAAGACACCATTCACGAGCAAGATTATTGGGGAAAAAGAATGTTGGAGTCATGACAAGAAGTAAGTTAAGAGATAATACATGTTTAATCTTTGAATTTGATCCAAGAATAGTAAAAGATGCATTGGAGAATGAAGATTGGGTGAAAAGTATGAAAGAAGAGATAGATCAAATTGAAAAGAAGAACACATGGACATTGGTACATAGACCTAAATATAAAAATGTTATTGATACAAAGTGGAGTTTTAGAAACAAACTAAATGAACATGGAGATGTAATTAGAAATAAAGATAGATTTTCTTACAAATGGTGTGAACAACAAGAAGGTATTGATTGTGGTGTTAAGTCTACATTTATTAATGGTATTCTTGAAGAAGAATTCTATTTTGAATATCCTGAAGGATTTGTTGAGAATACTAACAAGGACATGGTATGTAAACTACACAAGGCACTGTATGGTGTGAAACAAGCACCCTGAGTATGGTATGAAAGGTTACATTCATATATAATCGAGATAAGATTTAAAAGAACAAGTAAACACAAAAATGTGTATATGAAATGTTATAGTAATGATAAGATTTTCATTGTTGAAATATTTATTGATGATATTATTTTTGGAGGAAATAAAACATTATGTAGATCTTTTGCTAAGGAGGTGAGAAAGGAATTTGAGATGACCATGATAAGAGAAATTAAAAAAAAATTGGACTACAAATTCAACAAGTTAAAGATGGGATCTACGTCACACAGTCAAAGTACATCAAGGAGATCTTGAAGAAATTTGGTATGGAATATTCAAGACTGGTTGGAAGACTGATGGCTACTTGTTGCAAATTATCAAAAGAAGTTAAGTTAAAGAAAGTGAATGAGACACTCTACCAATCAATGATTGGTTATATACAATATGTTTTACATAGCATACCTGATATTGCTCATGTAGTAGGTATTGTTGCAATATTAATTTATGCAAATCCAAAGGAAACACACATGTCTTCATTCCAATGAATATTTAGATATTTGAAACATATTGGAGATTTTATTCTACTATACAAGAAAGGAGGAGATTATGATCTAAAGGTTTATGCTAATGAAATGATTGTATTGGAAACATTGATGATAACAAAAGTATAATTGGTGGAGATTTCTTTTTAGGAGAAGGATTAGTGACATGGTTGAGTAAGAAACAAAGTTGTATATTACAATCTACAACTAAGCCACAATATGTAGCAATAGATATGAATTGTGAAAATATTGTATGGATTAAATAGCTACTTGAAGGTATGCAAGAGGAAATCAATGCTCTAGTTACTATTTACTATGATAATAAAAGTGCTATCAACATATCAAAGAACTCGGTGATGGATTCCAATACCAAGAACATTTCTATCAAGTATCATAAGTTGAGAGAACAAGTTCAAGACAAGCATATGATATTGGAGTATGTGAATTCAAAAGTGAAAATAGTAGATATATTTACCAAGCCACTACCAAATAATTCTTTTGAGTATCTCAAAGGTAAATTAGGGGTTCTTCCCCTATCGAATATTCATTAAAGAAAGATGCATAACACATCAATTCAAGGATTCATTAGAACATCTAAGACATCTCTTGATTCTAGTGTTCACTCATTAACTAATGCCTGAAGTTAAAAAAAATTGGTATGTATGCAATGAGATATTAGTACATAATAGGTATGATCCACTACCTTAAAAAAAAATTCAAGAGCAATGTATCTTTGGAATTATTGTCAAAGAGGGAGAATATAGATTAAAGAAAAGATGATAAACTTCAGAGGGAGTAAAGAATATAAAATAAATATAAGAGTACGACCATCATCAATTGACAATGTTTTCATCAATACCAAAGAGGGAGATTGTTAACACCAACTGATGGTGATGATGATGAAGACCAAGATCAAAGGTATACAAGATTGTAGAAAGATTAGATCAGTTGTTATTTTATCATTGATGTCAAAAAATTGATTTCTAGTTTATATTAAGTTTAGATATCATTCAGGGTATGATATAAGTTGAGTGAGTTAAGAAAAAAGAGGAAGTAAAAAGTTGAGAAGTTGAAGAACTTAATTGGGAAACTAATAAAGAACATAAAATGACAAGGTAATAAGTGTTTAATTTTTTTTACTTTATATTTTATTATATCAAGTCGGTTAAGGATATTGGAAAATTTGATAAAGAAAATAGTTTAGTTACCAAGCATGAATAATTTATTTAGTAAAAGGAAAGTGATTGTCAGTAAAGAGAAAGGAAGCCAAGACACTGAGTGTAAGGAGTTAGTTACCGAGTGAAGAAAATAGAATTTTGGTTGAAGGAAAAGGAAAGGCACCATGAAAAGAATTAAAATTAAATACGAGAATCAAAATGGCACATAATGAAGAGCCACAATGATATGGATGATTTCAATGATGAAGAAGAGTTAGTTAAAGAGATCTACGATCAAGAAAATTCAAGGTGATAATCTATGGTAAATATTTAAGTGGAAAAAAGTGAAGGTACAAGTTCCAAGAAAAGTTTAAGTTCCAAGGTAATGATAACATATTTTATTGAGTTCCAAGTTCATTGAATCAATTCATGAGGATGATCTAAAAGTTTATAATTAACAAATGAAAACATAATAAAAAATATTAAGAGGAAAAAAAGAGTCTATATAAAGAATAAAATTTTATGAAAATTGAGCTGGTGAGTTTGTTGGAGCTTTTCCTTGCAGCACCAAACTTGAATCAAAAGATGGGCTTGATTCTCAAATTAGGCACTCAATTTTGACAAGAAAACAATCCAATTGATGAGGGTAAAGAACATCCTCCTTCTTCTTTGAGCTCCACTTCACTCAGGTGGGTATTGCCTTATCTGCACACCCAAGGAACCTCATGATAAGCAATAGGCCTGCAGATATAATTATTGTGGAATAGTCCTCAAACCCTTTTGGGTATCCTGTACCCCAGTGAAAAAAATTCTTATGCAACTAGCCCTATTTGCATAGAATGAATCTGAAGACTAGAATGGACCTCCTACTACTACTACCAACAATGAAAGGGAAAGGTATTTGATTTGATGTTGGGTTGGAAGGGCTCCTAAGATACCCTAAGTCTCTCATAGACCAGTTCCTTATCCACTGGTTCATAGAGTCAAATATCGTATTGCAATAGACAACTATGAAACAAGAAAACAAAATACTCAATGTGTTGGTGCCTAACATTAATCACACACCATGACCAAACCTCACTTTAACAACCCACCTATGTATCCAAGTATGTTATTACCCATTCAAAGGATTCTAACCCTCCCCTTAGAAGAGACCTATAAATAGATAATACATTAACCAGCATCCATTGGAAGACAAGCGTGACATATCTTTGACACCTCAACTCATACATACATGAAAACTAATCCTAAACTAGTTAGCTCTATGAAGACAACTCCACTTGCAAACACATAGGCAATGCAAATAGAACAATCAAACACCCTTGATGTATGATTAATGAATTTAGATTTCAAATGGATATAGTTTGGTAACAGTAAGAATATACTGAATCCTCATACATAAGACAAATCAATTATAGCATGTATCATATTCCCTGAACCAAAAAAGGAAGAAAGAACACCCTATATGTAGAGAAGTAGAGAAAATCTACAAGAAAAGGACCCTTCATGGAACTAGTTCTCCTCAAAATTGTAGAAGAAGGAAACCTTACAAAATCAAAACTTCAACCATTTATACCACTAGCTGCCTTGGAATCCCAAAAGAATTTAGGATGCAAAAAGCTTCAGATAGCTAGGGTTAGGGTTTCAACAACTACACAAACCCTAATTATAAAAGAAAATAAAAAATTCTCAGAGGGAAAACCAAGTACAGGCCTATCAAATCCAAGGATGATCTTTGTGAATTAGAAAAATCTCTGAGAAGTACAGGAAAATCATAAATTTTTCCATATAAACCAATTTGATCAAACCTACAAAACACCTTGAGCCACCAAAAATATCCCTCTCCACATGGTACAATCCCCCCTACAATTGATCAAGGTATCCTAGACCACACTGCAACCACTGGCACCACCAAAAAAATCAAATTCAGCTTAAAACACAATTAAAACCAGTCCTTTCTATAGTTGGAAATGTCTCAGGAAATTCAAATTTCAATTTCAATGGTCACTTCATGGCCCCTGCAGCAAACCGGTGGTCAAATTTAAATCAAGATCAACTTTATATCGTGACCATCCGATCTCTCCTTTTCACAGTCCTTTATGTCTTAACTCAATGACCACCCTCGAGTTAACCTCAAGTGACCATGTGACAAGGCTTTTTTCTATTCACAAAAAGTAAACCTTAACCCATCTTTCACTCTGTGACCTAGTGACAAGAGGAAAACATTTAACCTCGGTCCCATATTTAGCAAACTGGCGACAAAAGGTTAGTGCCTATTTGCCAAATGTTTCACCTTTCTGCCAATTCATTTAGCTATTACGCAAACACTTGTTTGCTGGATCACCAGTCAATTTAGAATATCACCACTTTATTGCATGAATGAGTGAGGACTTTGAAAATTTGTCGGGCCGCTAAACACTTTTGTCCGAACTGCTAAGACCTTAGACCCCACCTAGGCCCGCTTTATGCCATCTATCACCACCTCATTCACTGCTCATGCCCGGTCATCTTTGACATAGGACCCACCCACCTAAGCCTTTGAAAATGGATGGTGGGTGTAAGATCTCATGGCTCTAACACCATCCATGAGAACTTACGCCGACTGTGGATCTTGTCCTCATCACTAACCTTTCTGACAGTGGCCCCACCCTACAGTATTCCTTGTCATCCTCTAGCTCGGTCGATCAAAAATTGACACCTTAGTGATGAATCATCATGTCGTCCCACTGTCTAGCAAACCCTTAACCTTCTATCCATTTGGTGAACATGCGATTAAAGAAACCCTCACCCATTCGTGAGAACTTTGAGAGCATTGCTAAATCATTTGGCTACTATGAGAACACTGTTCACCAAATTTCTAAGTCTTAAGAGCCTCCGCTAAAACATCACGTGAACTAGTGACCCAAGGAAGCACTTGTCAGAACCACTAAAACTTATCCAAACCACCAAAAGACTGAGAAGAGATCACTGGGCCTACATCAAGAAGATCGACGGTTGTCTGATGTTCACATAGACCTCCAAGATTCCATCAGACTACATGCCCACCTTCGGATGAAGAATCTTACCCTGCCCTGACAACCCTCTAACACCAAATGAGATCAACAACTATCACTATACCACTACGTTAAAAGTTGAGTATGTCATCCTAGCAGAATAATGACAGCCACAAGATCAAACCAAACATTAACCTGCCTGAATGCCAAGAAAACTGGTCCCATTTATATCACTCCACATCATACTCCCATTGACCAATGAAGAAATGCCATCCGTGCTTACATGGTAGTAGACCCACTAATATGAAAGACTACATCACAGAGAGAATGAATGGTTGTCATAACTTTGCAAGCCTCTGATAAATTGCTTGCGCTTTAACAATAATCGTTAGATGTAGATGTTGTCAAAGCTAGGCCTAGGAAACACATAAGCCAAAACATTAGAAAATATTAGCGCATGGACTTAGGGAAAATTAAAGGCCGCCGAGGTAGAAACTTAGGAAAAATTTAAAAGGGACGTTGCCAGACATGAAAACCTAACCACCGAACAGCTTAAAAGACTTTTAATTAGCACATGTAGATTAGGATTTTAAGTCGCCCGAAAAAGTAACATGAAAATAGAATAAGGCCAGGTCATTTTAGGCTTTTTCTCATGTAATGGATAGAAAATATGAATTTTGAACTAGGGTTTGAGCCAGAGACCTAAAAACAACTGCAGAAACCGGCAGAAAAATGCTAGAACTATGAAAATTTATCTGGGTGCTAACAGAGTTGAAGTGTGCATGTGTAACCAAGTGATGTGCAATGAATAAGAAAAAGGTTGAAATCTAAGTTTGCAAGTAGAGATTGTTTAAGTGTTGAGTCTAGTGAGTAATGATGGAATGAAGTGAAGATTAAGAATGCAAAAGGGATCTGACTAAGCAAGAGATAGTTGCAGATTTACACATCAAATTTTATACTATTCCTTATTAACATTTGTATTGGGAAAATATATTAACCGAGGGGAATTAACAATATTATTGTAAATCCTTGAGAGAAGTGACATTCTATAAGAGTCTCCAAAGAAATTTAACAAGACTACTCCTAAAAGGGTGAAGATCCTAACAGATATGAGGTAAATCCCCTAACAGGGTCACATTCAACAATGTGCAATGTAATGTTTAACAGCATTGACTCTTAACTGAGTATACTTTAGAAAAGTATTTTTATTAGTGGGTGATAATTTATAGAGTGGTTTTTCCTAAATTGGGTTTCCATGTTAAACACTAGTGTTAAATGTGTTGAATGCTTATTGTGCATGAGTTTTTCTGATTATTTAAAGTTGTTGTTGTTGTCAGTTACTATAGAAGTTTGTTTTACTGAGTTGAATCAGAGTTAAAGTTTTAAGGTTTAAAGAATAACGTATTATTGATTACCCCCAGTCTTAGTAATCCAACAATTGGTATCAAAGAAATCTAACAATTGGTATCCTAGAAATCTAACAATAGAGGCAACTATGAAAAAGGAAGTTATAGAGTACATAGCTCTAGATGAGGACATAATAAAGTAGGAGAAGTATGTATTGAATTCTCGAGTCACAAATAATGTTGAATATTCTCACAAGCTTGTTTATTATGCAAGTAAGTCTTGAATATCCCAAATAATTGAGAGGGGAGTGAATCTATTGTGAAATAAAATTTTTATCACTTTCAAAGATATAGAAGCAACAAATTAATACCTTTTTCACGTAATCAAATAAAATTTAAAGATGAATGGCCACACACATGAATCATACATAATGAAAATCATATTTTATGTGAAAAAACCAATATGGAAAACCCAAAGAGAATGCTAATTCTCATGAATAAAAAATTGGTTAAGGTGACATGGGTTAGCGTAATTTTTACAATGGGTGGCTTACTGCCAAAATGCTCACTATGGGTTGGATCACTTCCCATGATGGCTTATTTCCTTGAGAAAGAAGAGATAAAAAGGAAATCCATCACTATAGTGTATCTACTAGAAGAAAACCTTGGCTCATTGCCTTCAATATCTAACAAAAAAAACACCCACTCCACTACAACTCCACTTTCACACTTGTTCCAAACCTTCACACTACCTGAAAAATATTCTCCTCAACAACCCAAACAATTTATAAAAACATATTCATTAATTTATATTGAATTTAATTACCAAGTCGAGGAACATAAGTATGAAATAAGTAACAAACTAGACATTGCCAAGATGGGAAGGCATGAAAAGTTGACCACATCATACATACTACCTTGACTGAAGAAAACATTACCCAAATATAATAATAATTCAAACCCAAAAATAAATAACATGTTAGTAATTATTCTTTTAGACCATATCGACATGATCCAAAATAGAAAATAATAATGAAAACATACAACCACAAACCATATTCTGAATACAAGTGAATTCTTCACCACTCTCAAACATGAAAATCAAAAATAATAATACCAAAACATATTTTTAGAGCACCATCCTTCTAGACCACAAGCCTCCAAATAAACAAAATCAAAAAACCATATCAACTAAATAGAAATACTAATCAAAATACCATCTATCAAAGTAGTATGTTTCCACCAATGACAACCATATTAACCTGTCAACAATATCAATAATTTTTTTTATCGAACACAACCATTCAAAATACTACAAAATCGACAATATCATCAACTCTACAACATCAACACTAAAACCTTCTCAACTTTGCAATATTAAAATGAAAACCTCATCATCTCTACAATATCATAACTTACAACATAAGAAATCAAATCCATTATAAACAATCTCCCCCTTTCTCATTTATGGAAACATCAATCAACAAAAAACACAATTATATAGCCAAGCATAGTTTCATCACATAGAATTGTCTCTTTTCCTTTGACATCAATGACAGAGGTGGGAAAAAAATACTTCTCCCCATAAGGGGAATCCACACATTAATTTAGACCATTAGTGTGCAATAAACTCCTTGGACTAATGAAGTAGAAAAGATACTTAGTTTGAAATACAAAGGGGTAATATCCCCAACCTCTCACGAAGATAATCAAAAGTATCTTTTCACAAATTTTTTGTAAATATATTTGCAATATGTTTTGTCAAAGGTACATACACAAGCTCTACTTCATAATCTAACACTTCTTCCTATGACTAGAGATATCAGATAGGAACATGTCTCAATATGTAATGTTGTAACATATTTATTATGTAAGTTTATCACTAATAATTTAGATTGGTACATTGAATACTACACCAATATCCTTCAATTCATAAATGATCGATATTGGTTCATCAAATACTACATTGAAATCCTTGAAGATTTGTTTTGTCCAAAGTACCTTTGTGCAACATGATGCAGTATAAATATATTCCACATTTGCATAGTACAAAGATAAAAATTATTGCTTCTTATTGAACCAAGAAACCAACTTGGAGCCAAGACAAAATCTCCACTACTAGTACTCTTCCATTGTCAAAACTATGAACCCGATCAAATCTTTAGCGATGTAAACTTTTGGAGTAAATCCTGATCCTATGGGATACCATGATCTAAGCTAAAATATTCCTTTCAAATATATAGAAACCCTTTTTATTGCAATAACATGTGACATTCATTGTTTTTGCTAGGATATAGTTGTCAGTAGACATGAAACATAATATCTAGTCTAATAATGGTCAAATTTAAAAATTCATTGATTATTTCTCTATATTTTCTCACATTTTCTTTGGAGGATTTATCTCCTTCGGTCATCCTACATCTAGTAAAAGTGAAAGTACACACCAGTTTGTGATTTTTAAATACAAAATTCTTCAACAATATTCTGATAAATTTTGACCGAGAGATAAAATTTCCTTCACTATTCTAATTTATTTGAAATCCAAAAAATAAACTTAAACAACCTATCATAAATATCTCAAATGCATCCTACATCTTATTAGAAAATTCCATGCACATGCTATCATCTCCTCCAAATATCAAGTCATCGATAAAAATCATAAATACTAAGCATAAATTTCTAATTCAAAATTAAAATAAACTTTTTATCAGTAAATTCTTTTCTATAAGTTTTGATTAAGCAAATAGTTATCAACTCTTCCATATACAGAATTCTCTAGTTTATAGATAATGTCCATATGTTTTGACAACTTTATTCTTCAAATCCATCTGATGTTCTATAAAATTATTAAATATTGTAATTGTCAAAAATGTCTTGATACATTTTATTCGGGCAACAAACATTTTATCAAAATTAATTCCCTCAATCCAAGTGTAGCCTTTGTAGATCAATCTTTCCTTATTTCTCAGAACATGTCAATCCTTATCTATTTTATTCTGGAACATCCTCTTGGTTTTAATTTTTATAGTAAAAGGTCATTTAACTTAATTAATTTGATCATGTTCATTAATTAATTAAGTTACCTTTTTATTTTTTTACTTAAGCTAATGTTAGAGATATTTTTAAGGAATTTAATAATTGTTATATTATTAACATGAATCCATTAGGGTTTTCGGTCTAGGTTTTAATCTCCTTTATAAAATTTGATCCCTTTGTAATTATTACATTATTGCAATGACACATTATTTTGTTCATTGCAAAAAAGTGTAAACTTGTCAGGTGTAAATGTTATACACTAAGTTTGCACCCTTGTTTCAAGCTCTCTTGGTCTTGATAACCTAGTATAACATGGGAATCATCTCTAGGTGTGGGACCTATGCTAACTGAGATGAGACCTCCAGGTTCTAGGATGGTTCCTCTTGGATAATCACCCTAATTTGCTTCTTGACATAAAAAGTAGAATCTTTTGGAAGGAAAGGGATAGAAGGAATGCATGAAAGGGAAATGACTTGAAAGCAAACTACCTACTAGGTGATACATCGAAAATATGGTATGAATCACAGTATAGAGGATGAATTTAATGAATAAACTTAGGTCTAGGAAATCACAACTCACTGAATAGGCTTGCATAAATATTTCATAGAAGGGTCTGCAATAGAAAGAGACTATTCAGGGAGAGAGAGAAAAATTTCACAAACAATAGCATTCCTAAGAATTTAGACACAATCCACAACCTGCAAACAAACATCCACCTCTACAACTCAGTATAGGAATGAGATAGATTGTCAGGGGTTGAGGTATATCCACAAGAGCATTCAAATCAAATCACCCACAAGAATACACATAAATTGCAGAAAGAGAGAGGGATCAGGAACCCTAAGATATCACTGAAAACATACATATACTTCAATCCAATAAGAGAGAATTTAGACAAGGAAGCATAGGGATAGAGAAGATGTCACAAAATACCTCTGCAATATGTAAATAATCAATGGAAGATTATAGAATGTAGAAAACCAGAGGGCAGAGAATAATGCCGCAAATAGCCTTCTAAGAAAGAGAATTTCTTCTTTATAAAATGTGAACTCTGAGCTTCAAAAAGCTCCAAAATTTAATATATATCTCCTCTTTGCACAGAGGAAGGAGTTAAAAACCTAACTAGGGTTACATTGATTTGCATAAAAATAATAGCCAACCCTAACTGAATCAAATCTGATAATAAATGCATCTCTCAAATATCATGGCTGATCAAATACTATCTTTGCATGTATATCTCTTTACTGAGTCCACCGGCAGACACAGTTGCCTTGATCCTGTTACCCCAATTTTCATCCATGCAAATTTTGTTGAAAACCATCCCTAGGAATCTATTTTTTTCTTGTCAAACACCCCAAAAAATTTCACGAGTCTACCTCTTTTGCTCGGGCCTCTGCAATTTATTTTACTCCCTAGTCTATAGTTGAAAAGTTTTAAAAAACTAGCCGTTACCCTAAAAATCCCTAAGCCTTGTTATATTTTCATGTTACCCCCCTTTTTTGACAACTTAAGTCATTCCAATTTGCATGTGCCCAAAATATCTCCTAAGTCCGATGGTTTAATTTTTTCCTAAGTCTTGACGCGTAAAACTTTTTCTAAGGTTAAGTGTCGATTTGATCTGATGGTCTTCGCCATTCCGCAAGCCAAAGATGTGCATGTGTTATGATCATGGTATAGAGACAACCATCGATCTTGTTTTTCTTCCTACACTATGATGTGTCAGTGGGACCGGTGCCACCTCACCCTATTTGGCAGCTCCTGATTTGTCGGCAGTCTAGTGATTCGGTAGGTTGTTAGTGGGGTCATCTTCTTTGGTAGGCTAAGTTTCAGTTTCATTGTGTGGTTGTCATTATAACGGAGGCTCAAGATTCATGTGTTTTACATTGGAGGTATAGCGATAGCCATAGATCCTTTTGCATCACCTGGCTATTGGTAGTGGGTCATGTGTCAGAGATAGATGCTACCTGTATCTCGGTTGTCAGTTTCTCATTGGCCGGTTGGTGTGCGACATGGAAATGTGTTAGTGGGACTGGCCCCTTTCGGTAGTCAAAGGCTCTGACATCTGTAGAGGATCGATGGTCAGCATATGTTTACAAGGGTTCATGTTAGGGCTTACGATCTTATGACAATCGTCGATCTTGGTTTGTGTTAGAGCTTCCTTCGATGGGTCCTTATATGCTGACATGCTTGAATTTGATTGGTTCACGTGGTGATGATTAGATTTGTAGTGGGTTTGTTTGTCAGAGGGGTCCCAGTTTAATAAGGATCTATGACTGGTGTAAAAGTGTAAGGAATATTTTGGGGCTATGAGATCATGCCCCCTCCATTAGATTAGAATCTGAGAAGGCTATGGGTCTGATGTTAGAAAGGTTGCAACGTGTATCCAAGGAGGTAGCTTTTGATTAGTTGGTGAGAGTGCAACATGGTGGTTGTCAGTGGGCTCATGGGGTCTGGGGTTTCTAAAGGGGTTAAAATGTGATTAGATCTTGTGGCTATCATTATACCATGGATCCAAAGTGCTTGATCTTTAATCTCAATGGTATAGCGATAGCCGTCCGATGGTGTTCTCAGGGACGTGGGTCCAAGGTTTTGTCAGAGATGCTAATTTGCCTACATCTAATTGGTTGCTGACTTCCACAATGGCGATTGACTTGTCAGAAGGGTTTTTAACTATTTTAAAAGGTGCATCTAGGCTATTCATCTACCAAGAAGGTTATTCATCAATGACTACATTTTAAAATTTTCCACTAGCTGTTATGTTTTAAAAATTCAAATGCTTTCTGCTAGTTTTGCTAGGGTTTTGCATTCTTTCAACCATGCATGATGTCGATGAGCTTGGGAGTTTAATTCTTAGGATGGTTTTGGTTGAGAGGGTGATAGAAGTGACTGTTGGCTGGCGTTGCAGAGTCCTTTGCCACATTTTCATGACAAGAAGTGCTAGAAAGAGTTGGCGCCATCTTTTGAGCAGTACCTCTCCTAGGGAAATATAATCAGATTTGAAGCCTTCATTGCTTGGTGGAGTTGCAAGTGGGTAGATGGATCGAGGTTGTTGTGTCTCTAGGAGGGCTCAGTAGAGGATCAATACGCAAAGGAAAGATCTAATTTGATCACCAGCTATTCTCAGAGATTTGATGATGGTAATTAGTGTACCATTAGAGTTTGACATTTTATTGTTGATTCATGTAACCCTAGTTAGGTTTTACTCCTGCCTATGTGTAGGAGATATATATATTGTATTTTTGGAGCTTTTGAGCCCAGAGTTGGACAATTGTAAAGAGAAATTCACCTTTTTTGAGAGTTATTTGTGGCATTTTCTCTGCCCTCTGGCTTATACAGTTGTATTTCTCCCATTGATGATTCAAATATTGCAGAGGTATTTTGTGACAATTCTTCATGTCCCTATGCTTCCTTGTTTGAGTCTTCTCTTATTGAATCAAAGTATATGCATGTTTTCAATGACAATTTAGGGTTCTTGATCCCTTTTATTTTCTGTAATTTTGTGTGTTATTGTGTTTGATCTAATTTAGATGTTTTGTGGGTATACTTTAGCCCCCTAATAGTCTTGTCTCAATCCTACACCAAGTTGCAGAAGTGAAAGTCTACTTGTAGGTCATAAGTTGTGTCTTATTTTCAGGCCCTCCTATGAAACACTTATGCAAGCCTATTCAGTAAGTTGTGACCTACTATACCTAAGCCTTTCATTGATTCCATTCCTCTATACTAAGATCCAAACCCTAATTTTGGTGCATAACCTAGTAGGTAGTTTTCTTTCATTCGTTTCTGATGCAGGAGCATCCTGGGTGTAAGAGCAATCTTGCATCACCCAAAAATATTTCTATTTTTGTATTCAATAAGGGCTATTTTGTGCAGAGCTGCTATTTATGAAAAGTTACTATTTTTGGTAATTTTTGTATGTGCTTAGAATGATCTGATTTCTTTCTTGGAGGTTCATTTTGGTCATATAAGTCTGCCAGTAAAGTTTCATTGCTAGATCAAGTGTATATTGGAAGATATTGAAGATTTTCGGTATTGGCAGCAGGGTACAGAAACTTTGAACTCAGTTTTGAAGGCTTTAGAGGCCCCGGATGAGGTTGAATTTTGGGCTGAATGTAGCTTGCTTGATTCAAACATTGTAGAGCTCCTCGCGCCCTTTCCGAAATGGGGTTACAATAGTCAATCGGGTCAACTGGTGATGACTTATGGTCTTCGGAAGTTGGGTCACCTGAAATGGCGGAAAATGATTTTTCTTCAAAATTTCTGTTCGGGTTTCAAAATTTATTTTGAGCCGACTATGATGTAATGAAATGTAAAATAAAAAAATAATTCTAAGTTTGGTCGGCCTTATTGGCTAAAATTCTGGAACCTTTCCAGGCGGTGGAAAATTGCCTATATAAGGGAGGCTGTATTATTGTCTTAGGCAGTTCAGAATAGTTCTGGGTAGTAGATCTGGGTATTGATTCGAGGCTTTGTCCTACAGAATATTGTAAGGGAATGCCCATGTGGCTTTGCATATTGTAATTCTAAAAGTTTGTAATTCCACATTTGTGGAGATAATAAGAAGCCAATTTTCTGTTCTTGCATATTGTTGTGGTTTCTCTGTTTCTGTTATGTGTTTGTGGTATTAAGGGGAGCACCCTTCATCAAGTGGTATCAGAGCCAAGTTTTCTTGAGTGTGTAAACAGATCACTGACTGTGAGGCAGTTTGCACTAGGACCGTGGCTAGGGTTTCAGCGCGCATCGCGAAAATGCCTCCACGAAGGGAACGTGGAGGAAGAGTTGGTGTTGTGACACCTGAGGTTAGAGAGCTGCAGAGACAAGTGCGAGCATTGCAAGAAGAGATTCGCAGAGGAATGAATCTTAATGTCAGAGACGAAAGCGAGGATGAAGCCGAAGAAGAATATCAAGAAGGAGAAGTTGAAATTGTGAACCAGGAGGAAGAAAGACTTTTTCGGGCGATTTCCAAGATTGGGAAAAGACCTAAGATTGAGGTTCCTACATTTTTTGGAAATCTTAACCCAGAGGAATTGATCGACTGGATCAATGAATGTGAGGAATATTTTGAGTATGAAGATGTTGAGGATCCTGATAGGGTCAAATTTGCGAAGGCCAGACTGAAAGGTCATGCAAAGATATGGTGGCAAGAGATTCAGTTGGAGCGAAATAGAAGGGGAAAGGAGAAAATCACGAGATGGGATCGGATGGTGGATAAATTGAAGTGACAGTTCATTCCTGTTGATTATGAGCTTGACCTACTGAAGAAAATGCAGAGTTTGAAGCAAGCAGGAAGATCTGTTCAAGAGTATACAGAGGAGTTCTATCGACTTCTCATCAGAACAGGCCATGCAGAAGTTGATAAGGAGAAAGTTGCCTGATACCTTAATGGGTTAAGGCCAAGCATTCAGGCGGAGCTGAATCTGGTTCGAATGAATAGTATTGAAGAGGCATACCAGTTTGCCCTAAAAGTAGAGGAAAAGCTGAACAAGAAGTTTCAGAGCAGACAAAATGGAAGAGGTCGCGGTGGACGATCTGGTGGACGATCATATGGTGGTCGAAATGAAGATACGAAAAAGAAGGATGAGGCCAATAGCAGTCAGAATCAGCGAGGGAATAATTCCAATCGCTTCCAGGATCAGAATAATAGAGATCAAAGAGGAAGAGGAAGAGGACAAGGATCTAGAAGAGGTGGCTTCCGTGGAACATGTTTTCACTGTGGAGAAGGTCATAGGGCATTTGAATGTCCTCAGCGCCAAGGCAGAACAGACAGGAGAAATGAAGGCCAGGCCAGAGTTGCACATGTAGATGAAGATGCCAGATCATCAAATTCTGAAGATGCTGAAAGAGGAGAAACATTGATTAATAGAAGAGTCCTGTTGAGTGGTGAGAATGAACCTGAGCAAAGGAGGAGCTTGTTTCGCACTAGGTGCAAGTGTGAAGGTAAATGTTGTGATGTGATTATTGATAGTGGAAGCACTGACAATTTGGTGTCAGAAGAGATGGTGACAAAGTTGAAGCTCAAGAGACAGAAACACCCACATCCATATCGGATTGCCTGGGTACAGGATGACCACAAGGTCATGGTCAATGAACAATGCCTGGTGAAGTTCAAGATTGGCGGATACCAAGATGAGGTATTGTGTGATATCATATCTATGGATGCATGTCATATGTTTTTGGGTAGACCATGGCAGTTTGACAGATGTGCTGTACATGATGGTCGTGCGAATACCTATTCCCTGACAAAGGATGGAGTGCGACATAAGCTAAAACCATTGAAGGAGACTGAACAAAAGGTATGTGGTAATGCAAGGATAACTTTTGTTGATGGAAGAAATTTCCTAGGATAACAGAAACAGAGAAACCACAACAAGATGCAAGAACAAAAAATTGGCTTCTTATTATCTCCACAAATGTGGAATTACAAACTTTTAGAATTACAATATGCAAAGCCACATGGGCATTCCCTTACAATATTCTGTAGGACAAAGCCTCGAATCAATACCCAGATCTACTACCCAGAACTATTCTGAACTGCCTAAGACAATAATACAGCCTCCCTTATATAGGCAATTTTCCACCGCCTGGAAAGGTTCCAGAATTTTAGCCAATAAGGCCGACCAAACTTAGAATTATTTTTTTATTTTACATTTCATTACATCATAGTCGGCTCAAAATAAATTTTGAAACCCGAACAGAAATTTTGAAGAAAAATCATTTTCCGCCATTTCAGGTGACCCAACTTCCGAAGACCATAAGTCATCACCAGTTGACCCGATTGACTATTGTAACCCCATTTCGGAAAGGGCGCGAGGAGCTCTACAACACCTGAATTAAGCAAGCTTCATTCAGCCCAAAATTCAACCTCATCCGGGGCCTCTAAAGCCTTCAAAACTAAGTTCAAAGTTTCTGTACCCTGCTGCCAATACCGAAAATCTTCAATATCTTCCAATATACACTTGATCTGGCAATGAAACTTTACTGGCAGACTTATATGACCAAAATGAACCTCCAAGAAAGAAATCAGATCATTCTAAGCACATACAAAAATTACCAAAAATAGTAACTTTCCATAAATAGTAGCTCTGCACAAAATAGCCCTTATTGAATACAAAAATAGAAATATTTTTGGGTGATGCAAGATTGCTCTTACACCCAGGATGCTCCTGCATCAGATTCCCTTTCCAAGCATTCCTTCTATCCCTTTCCCTCAAAAGTTTACTTTTCATGACCATAAGTAAATTAGGGTGATTATCCAAGAGGAACCAGCCTAGAACCTAGAGGTCTCATCTTAGTTAGCATAGGTCCCACAACCTGGAGATGATTCCCATGTTATACTAGGTTATCAAGACTACGAGAGCTTGAAACAAGGGTGCAAACTTAGTGTATAACATTTCTGGCATGCCTAGTGGGACCACATAAGAAGTTCATTGTTTGAAAGATGTGCTATCTTTGATATGCAAATTTCATGAAATAGGATTTTAGAAGTCACTCTATCAAGTATATCTGGTGACTCCATTGATTTCAAGGATCCAGGCTACCTTGTTCAAAGTTTTATGAGAAAGATTGAGACTAGAAGCTCAAAGCCTACTAAATTTTTAGAGTTTCCATCAAGAAGAAGTCACAAAGGTAGGTCAGCTCAAAGGACATCCCCTACAAGGAGAGTTCAATCTACACCTCCTGATACTTCAGAAAGGATACCTTTTCCCTTTCATTCCAGAAGAAGAGGCAGATCTCTAACCAGAGATCTAGAAGAAGATTCAAATCCAGTAGTGAATACAACTTATATAGTTGTCAATCTTCAGATTCCAACTCCTACAATGGCAAAACCATTTGCATTTGCACCCTCTAATCAGGGTAGTCCATTAAATTTTACTCAACATCATGATGTGCCTTTGGTGGCACTTATGAGTATACCTGATTTCATAGGTGAAGGGAAAACAACTAATTTTGAACACATCGGAGATGTGACTACCATCTGCAGCATACACAACATTACTCAAGAGGATGTGGCCACAAAGTTATTAGCAGCCTCTCTAAAAGGTAAGGCTCTTGAATGGTTTAGAACTCTAACTATTGGTTCCATTACTTCATGGGATGAGTTAAGGGATGCATTAAGAAAACATTTTGAGGATAAATTAGATTATTTTTCTCTGGTTGAGCAGTTAACAACTATTAAGAGAGACCCTCAAGAACAAATGACAGATTACAATAGTAGATTCCTTAAAACATGGAATAGAATCCTAGTCTCTATAAGACCATTAGCTGACCATGCCTTCCTTTACTACTTTCAAAGTCTAAATGGTCAAATTTCTATCATGATCTAGTCTATGGGTGGTACTTCTCTACCCCAAGCTTTTGACATAGCTGTCAGGGCTAAAAATTATTTAATCCAAGTAGGCATGATTGCTAGAAGGCCTCCAATGCCCATTTTTCCTAGCCTTCAACCCATTGCACCTGCCCAAGTACCCCCATTTACCCCTATCCCTACCATATTGGTCCCCCAAGCTAGTACTAGTGGCCAAGAGCTAATAGCTAGTCTCTCTCAAGAGCTACAAGAGATAAAAAATAGTCAGCAAAGCAGTCAACAAGAAATGACAAACTTGTTGCAGATGTTGACTAAGGAGGTCACAAATTTGAAGAAACAAGGTCAAGGAATCAGACCACCATTCCAGCCACAAGGCCAAGGTCCTAGTCAACAATATCAAAATCAAGGATAGCCTTATCAGCAAAATAGGCCACCATATCAAGGAGGCTATCAAGGACAGAGACAAAGTTTTAATCAGACACCATTCCAACCATATAACCTTGCACCTCTAAATTTTGCAAATCCAGTGAGGGATGTGGTTCCTAGTCAAAACAATATGGCTATGGACAATGAATGGTGTTTTCCTTGTAATCAGCCTCATAATCAGGCTACATGTTCAAATGGGTGGATGAACCAAGCTCTGATGGTTCAAAATGCCTCACAAGCTCAATTAGAGACTTCATCCAGTGGAACAGTCCCTCAGCAAGAATCACAAGAGAATGAGACTGCTCTTTTCAATTGGGAGCAACCAGACTTCAATGGAGTCAATGATGAAGTTTCCTTTGTTGCCTATACAAGAGCAAAAAGAAGAGCTCAAGACATAGAGAGGGAAGATTCCAATGCCAAAGCTACTACATCTATAGAGCCACTACAACAAGCTACTCCCATCACACCTAAGGAGGTTCTTGTCATCACGAGCAAAGAAGGCCAACATTTCAAAGAAGTGGAACCCATCATGCCAAAGACATAACAAAGAGTACACACTATGACACCTTTTAATATTGTAGATAACATGAAGAAGGTGAATGTCACCATGTCCATGTGGGACTCTTTGGCTCTTCCGGGACAACCTAAAATTTTGAAGAAGGCCATGATAGAAGTAGCAACTCCTCAACCTGCAAAAGAAGTTGCAAAGCCAGTGTTGGTTAACACTGATCAAGAAAAGGAGACTCCAAGGCCAATTCCATTCAAGGTAGGAACTCAAAACCACCCTTCTTTTATATATCTTTAATCATTGGAAAATCTTTAGTACATAATTGTATGGTAGATAGTGGAGCTACTAGCACTGTAATGCCTAAGAAAGTAGCTGACCAATTAGGACAAAAATATGAGCCCTTCCAAAAGAAGGTTACCCAACTTGATGGATCCTCAGTCAATACTATAGGTGTGGCCAAGGATACCAGTCTAATCCTTCATGCTATTCCTAATTTCTCCATACTCCTTGATATATACATCATAGATCTCCCTGCATTATTTTCTATATGTCTTTCAAGGGAGTTTACAGCTAAGATAGGAGGCTATCTATCTTTTGACTAGTCTCACATGTTATTTCATACAAGGTATGGGACCAAGGTCACCATTAAATCAGAACCATTAGCAGCACACCATATAGAGCCATATGTGTCCAATTACCATCAATGTAAATTACCCTATATTTGATAATAGCGACTTCCAAACTATTAGTGAAGCAAGCACAAAGCTAGAAAGTATCCCTGATATTCTTCTAGATGAAAGAGCTTCAGAGGCCCAAGAAAATATTGTTTGTGATTTTGGTTTGGGAAGTTATTTAATACAAGAAAGTGGAGCCATAGAGCCAAGCCTTCTAAAAGAGGACACTAATTCAAAGGATTAGAGCAATCAGGTTTGGGAACTATTTTTTGATGGAGCTAGAAGTAGACATAGTTCTGGTGGTGGTGCTATGCTAGTGTCCCCAGAAGGAGAAAGGTATTATACTACCTTTAGATTCAGTTTCTCCTGCACTAGCAATACTGCAGAGTATGAAATCCTAGTCAATGGACTAGAATGGGCTAGAAAAAGAGGGCTTAAGGCCTTAAAAATTTATGGTGACAATGAGTTAGTTGTCAACCAAGTAAGAGGGATAAGTGCAACCAAAAATGACACAATGAAAGCATACAAACATAGAGTTTGGGATGCAATTGAAGATTTCCATGCTTTCATTATTGTTGCTATCCCTACAAAGTTAAATCAAAATGCAGATAGGTTAGTTGTTGTTGGATCCCACTATGACATTCCAAATAGCATTTCAAAAGAAGTGGATCAATAGCATTTTAAAGTGATTTTCAGACCATCTATTCCTGATAATGATGTCAATTGGCAAGTGTTTGACAATGATGAACAAATTTGATAGTTCTTGTTTGAAGAAGATGTTTTTTCAGAGCATAATCAAGATAGGCTATCACAAAACTATGGTGATCAAGTGATTCAACTCAAGTCTAATAAGATGCCTAGAGGTCTTGCTACTTTAGAGACTATCTTCAACAAGGATGATGAAGTCGAGAAAAACAAAGTTGGCCTGGTAGTCCAACAAGAACATTGGTAGGAGCTTACAATTTGGAAAAGTGAACACTGAATTGGAAAAGCAAGCTTATACCCAATTATTTAAAGAATTCAATGATGTTTTTGCATGGCAATATGAAGACCTCAAGGGTTTTGATCCCGCCCTTTCTTAGCATGCTATTGAATTAGAGCCTAATGCCAAACCAGTGAGGCAAAAGCAAAGGCCTGTTAATCCCAGGCTTGAGCCACTCATGCATAAAGAAGTGCTCAAACTAATAGAAGGTGGTATCATCTACCCCATTAAGCATACTAGTTGGGTTTCCAACCTTGTTCCTATCAGGAAGAAGAATGGGGAGCTGAGGTTATGTGTTGACTTTAGGGATCTTAACAGGGCCTCTCTAAAAGACCACCATCCATTACCCTCCATGGAACAAATCTTACAATGTGTCTCTGGATCTGAGAGATTTTCATTATTGGATGGCTATTCAGGATACAATTAGATCTCAATGAATGAAGAGGATCAATATAAGACTGCATTTACAACCAAGTGGGGAACCATGGCTTATCAAAAGATGCCCTTTGGATTGTCAAATGCAAGAGCTACATTTAAAAAGGAAATGGATATGGCCTTTAAAAGCCTCATGTAAAAATTTGTGTTGGTCTACTTGGATGACATAACCATGTATTCTAAACATGCAGTAGATCATATCAAATATTTGAGGAAGATCTTTGAAAGGTGTAGAGAGTTTGGGATATCCCTTAATCCCAAGAAATGTGTGTTTGCAGTTCATGAAGGAAAACTATTGGGATATGTAGTATCCAAAGAAGGAATTATAGTAGATTGTGAGAGAATTGCAGCTATCCTAGAGCTACCCCTACCACATCATAAGAAAAGTCTCCAATCTTTCATAGGAAAGATTAATTTTGTTAGGAGGTTCTTGCCTAACATTGCAGATTTACTAAAACCTTTGACAGCCATGTTGAAGAAGAGTTCAGCTTTTAGTTGGACCAACGAAAGGAAAGTCAATTTCCAGGCTATCAAAGAGGTCCTAACAGAAGCCCCTACTCTCCTAAACCCAAATTTCAATAAGGATTTTATCCTTTATGCTTATGGGGGTCACGATGCCATATCTGCAATGTTTACCCAAGAAAATTCAGATGGATTGGAGCAACCCATTGCTTTCTTTAGCAAAGGTTTAGAAGAGTATGAACAGAGATACTCTTTTGTAGAAAAATATGTACTTGTTATGGTAAAGAGCATTAAAAATTTTAGATATCTATTGACTCGTAGCAAGGTACATTTAAAAGTTACTCATCCAAGTGTCAAAGAGTTTTTGCTTTCCAAAGACCTAAATGAGAAAAGAGCTGGTTGGATCACCAAGGTGATGGATTATGACATAGATATTCAAACTACCAAGCTGGTTAGAGGAAGAGTTCTTTGTGAGCATTGGCAGAGGATGAAAGTTCAAAGAAATCAGAAACAATAGATGCATCTCTAGTGTTGCATTCTATAGAAGAACAAGCCAAGGCAACAAGCTAGTTGCCTAATATGATCAATTACTTGAAGACAAGACAATGTCCTGCAGGTTTGGATTCAACAAAAAGAAGACATTATAGATTGCAATCTATTCCTTTTGCATTGATTGATGATGTTCTTTTCAGAAAGGATCACAGTGGTGTCCTTTTAAGATGCATAGATTCAAAAAAGATAGTTGATGTCCTATTTGAATTTCATGATGGACCTTCTGGAGGTCACTTTTCTCCTAGAACTACTACTTATAAAATCATGAGGGCTGGATACTATTGGCCATCTATCTTCAAGGATAGCCATGATTATGTGAGGAAATGCATCAAGTGTGCCATGTTTACAGGAAGAGAAAGGCTTGCAGCTTTGCCCCTACAGCCAGTCAGAATAGAGCATCCCTTCATGAAGTGGGGTATAGACTTCATTGGCATAATCAATCCTCCATCTAGTGTAGGCCATAAATGGATAATTACTACAATAGATTACTTCACTAGATGGATAGAGGCAATTGCAAATTAAAGGAGGCCAATGAGAGTGTTGTCCTAAGCTTTTATGATGACTTAATTCATAGGTTTGGCACTCCTAATTCCATCATTTCAAATAATGCCTTAGCATATACAGGCTTCAAAGTCTTAGAATGGGTAGTCAAGAATGGCATCTATCTAAATACTAGTTCAAATTACTACCCACAAGGCAATGGCTTAGCTGAATCAATAAATAAGAACCTGATTAAGATAATCAAGAAGACTCTTCAAGAAAATTAGAGAGATTAGCATACTAAGTTGAGGTCTGCATTGTGGTTAGACAAAATTACCCCAAAGAAAATCATTGGTAATTCTCCTTATGTGCTCATGTATGGCAGAGAGGCTAGGTTGTCCATTTCAACTAAATTACTAGCTTTGGACCTAGCTACTCAGTATGTGCTATTTGAAGAAGGAGATCCCTTGCAGATCAGGTATGCTCAATTGATGGAATTAGAAGAGATTAGAGACAAATCAATGCAAGATATGGAATTCCATTAGATTTAGACAAAGAAAAGTTTTGATAAGAGAGCCAGAGTCAGAAATTTCAAGATTGGGGATGTAGTTCTCAAGTGGGATGAGTTTAGATCCAAGCCTGGCAGACATACAAAATTTGATTCATTTTGGGGTGGACCATTTCTTATAATAGAACGCAAGGGATCCAATGCTTTCCAGCTATCAAATCTTGAAGGAGATGCCTTGCCAATTTTAGTAAATGGTTTCCATCTTAAGCCCTACTTTGAGGTTAATCCCTCTCTGTAATTTCTTGTAAATATGTGTTTTTCTACTTTCTTTCCCTATTTTCTAGGTTAGTTTGCTTGTTTTCCAAGAAGTGCTCATGCACAGTTTGTCCCTCTAGTTCCATTTTTGTTCATCTATCAAGAGGTTGTGCTCAAGAATAGACCTCATGCCCAATGGATTGTTATAGGCCACTGGTTTTCAACGTCTAGCAGGCTGACATCTAGTAGAAATCACAAAAATGTTACCTCAATTTTCATCCATGAAAATTTGGCTGAAAACCATCCCCAAGCCTCTATTTTTATCTTGTCAAACACCCCAAAAAATTTCATGATTCTACCTCTTTTCCCCAAGCCTCTGCAATTTCTTTTACTCCCTGGTCTACAGTTGAAAAGTTTAAAAACACTAGCCGTTACCCTAAAAATCCCTAAGCCTTGTTATATTTTCATGTTACCCCCTTTTCCAGCAACTTAAGTCATTCCAATTTTCATGTGCATGAAATATCTCCTAAGTCTAGCGGTTTAATTTTTTCCTAAGTCTTAGCGCGTAAAACTTTTTATAAGGTTAAGTGTCGATTTGATTTGACGGTCTTCACCATTCTGCAAGCCAAATATGCACATGTGTTATGATCACGGTATAGTGACAACCATTAATATTGTTTTTCTTCCTGCACTATGATGTGTCAGTGGGACCGATGCCACCTCACCCTATTTGGCAGATCCTCATTGATCGGTGGTCTAGTGATTTGGTAGGTTGTCAGTGGGGCCGTCTTCTTTGGTGGGCTATGTTTTGGTCTCATCCTGTGGTCGTCATTATATCGGAGGCTCAAGATGCACGTGTTTTACGTTGGTAGCATAGTGATAGCCGTAGATCCTTCTCCATTGCCTAGCTATTGGAAATGGGTCCTGTGTTAGACATAGATGTTATGTGTATCTTAGTTGTCAGTTTCTCATTGGCCGGTTGGTGTGTGACGTGGAAATGTGTCAGTGGGACCGGCCCCTTTCGGTAGTTAGAGGCTCTGACATCTGCAGAGGATCGACGATCGGCATATGTTCGTAAGGGTTCATGTTAGGGCTTGCAATCTTACAACAGCTATCGATCTTGGTTTGTGTCAGAGCTTCCTTCGGTGGTTCCTTACATGCTGACATGCTCAAATTTGATTGGTCCTTGTGGTGATGACTAGATTTGCAGTGGGTCCGTTTGTTCGAGGGGTCCCAGTTTAATAAGGATCTACGGTTGGCATAAAAGCGCAAGGAATATTCTGGGGCTATGAGATCATGCACCTGTTGTTAGATTGGAATCTAAGAAGGTTGTGGGTCTAATGTTAGAAAGGTTGCAACGTGTATCTGAGGTAGCTTTTGATTGGTTGCTGAGAGTGCACCGTGGCGGTTGTGAGTGGGCCCGTGCGGTCTAAGGTTTCTAAAGGGTTAAAACATGATCAAATCTCACAGTTGTCATTATACCATGGACCCAAAGCGCTCGATCATTAATCTGAATCGTATAGAGATAATTTTCTGATGGTGGTCTCAAGCATGTGGGTCCAAGCTTTTGTTAGAGATGTTGATTTGCCTACTTCTGATTAGCTGCTGACTTCCATGATGGCGGTTGACTTGTCAGAAGGGTTTTTAACTATTTTAAAAGGTGCATCTAGGTTGTTCATCTATTAGGAAGGTTATTCATCGATGGTTACATTTTAAAATTTTCCGCTAGCCATTATGTTTTAAAAATTCAAATGCTTTCTACTCGTTTTGCTAGGGTTTTGCTTTCTTTCGGCAATGCATGACGTCGATGAGCTCGAGAGTTTAATTCTCAGGATGGTTTTGGTTGAGAGGGTGATAGAAGTGACTGTTGGCCAGCGTTGCAGAGTCCTTTGCCATGTTTTCATGACAAGAAGTGCTAGAAAGTGTTGGCGCCACCTTTTGAGCAGTATCTCTCCCAAGGAAATATAATCAGATTTGAAGCCTTCATGGCTTGGTGGAGTTGCAGGTGGGTAGATGGATTGAAGTTATTATGTCTGCAGGAGGGCTCAATATAGGATCAACACACAAAGGAAAGATTTGATTTGATCACCAGCTATTCTCAGAGATTTGATGATGGTAATCAGTGTACCATTAGTGTTTGACATTTTATTGCTGATTCATGTAACCCTAGTTAGGTTTTACTCCAACCTGCCTGTAGGAGATGTATATATTGTATTTTTGGAGCTTTTGAGACCAGAGTTGGACAATTGTAAAGAGAAATTCACCTTTCTTGAGAGTTATCTATGGCATTTTCTCTGCCCTCTGGCTGATACAGTTGTATTTCTCCTATTGATGATTCAAATATTGTAGAGGTATTTTGTGACAATTCTTCATGTCCCTATGCTTCCTTGTTTGAGTCTTCTCTTATTGAATCAAAGTATATGCATGTTTTCAATGACAATTTAGGGTTCCTGATCCCTCTTATTTTTTGTAATTTTGTGTGTTATTGTGTTTGATCTAATTTAGATGTTTTGTGTGTATACTTCAGCCCCCTAATAGTCTTGTCTCAATCCTACACTAAGTTGTAGAAGTGAATGTCTGCTTGCAGGTCATAAGTTGTGTCTTATTTCTAGGCCCTCCTATGAAACACTTATGCAAGCCTATTCAGTAAGTTGTGACCTACTAGACCTAAGCCTTTCATCGATTCCATTCCTCTATACTGAGATCCAAACCCTAATTTTGGTGCATCACCTAGTAGGTAGTTTTCTTTCAGTCATTTCCCTTTCCAAGCATTCCTTCTATCCCTTTCCCTCAAAAGTTTACTTTTCATGACTAGAAGCAAATTAGGGTGATTATCCAAGAGGAACCAGCCTAGAACCTGGAGGTCTCATCTTAGTTAACATAGGTCCCATAGATCCATATACCCTTTTGCAACTTGAACTCACCATGAATGCTCCATATCCAATCCTTACAGATATTTGAGTTTTAAATTATATAACTTGCAAAAGGTGGCACCAACTCTTAATGTTACTCCAGCATAAGAACATGACATGGCACCCCACAAAATCAGTAGGCATAGGCAATAAAATCCTCTCCATCAACCCCTCAATTGCAACTATCCTGAAGAATTCATTTTGAGCTACCCATTTTGTTAGAATCGACCGCTAGATCAAAACCCTAGCAAAAACCTTGTAGGAATGCCAGAATTTAAATTTAACAGCAAGCAAGTCAAATTTTAAAACATGACCATCGATCACAGTCTTCCTCGGTAGATGAACAACTCAGATTAACTTTAAAAATAGTCATAAATCCTTTAAAAAGTCTTCGGCCACCTCGACAGCCTAGCAACCAATAAAAAATAAGCACGTCAAAATGACATGGCACATTGGACCCATGACATACGAAGAACTTCATTGAATGATTGTCATTATACCGTAGCTTTAACTCTTGAGCACCTTTCCTCAATGGTATAATGACAACCGTGTGATGCATCTAATCCTTAAACTACCTCAAGAAAATGGCCCTGCTGACAATCTCTAGATCAGGAACTCGCTGACCAATGAAAACTAGCATGTCAGATTAGGTGGCACTGGACCCATTGACAAGCGCATCATTGTATGAAAAGGAAGATCAACAGCACTTGCTATACCGCGATCTTAAAAACCTTGCATCTTCACTCAATGGAATAGCGATGACTGTCGATCCTTGATCTTGTTTAACCTTTGGGAAGTCATGACCCCACTATGCTACATCACCTACCATTCTGGACTAATCAAAGCATGCCACATTTCGAAGAATTGGCAAGTGGGCCCAAGAAAGATTAAAGCCATGCCTCTATTTGGTGATTTTGTGACTAAAGGGAAAATAAACCATTTTTCTGGGTCGCTAGATGTTTTATTAAGACTACCAAAGATTAAGCGACCACGATAACAGTTCATTCGCTAGATTGCCGAAAGTAAAAGATAACTGCCAAGGACTAAGCAATTACAAGAATCACTACATTTTCCAGATCACCAAAAGGCAAAGATAACCGCTAGGGATTAAGTGATTACCTGACTAAAGAGACCATCACCAAGTCATGGAATAAAAATGAAACATGCCATCCGATCAGGAGATCCCGCGAACAAAAGGAAGTTGCTGAATCGAGAGAAGCAAAAGAATATTCTATCGGGTCTTAGAGATCTCGTGACTGAAGGCCTCTCATAAAGCACACATGGGAAATATGAAGGCTAAGTGGCTGAAAAAGGTAACAGCAAAATAGAACAAGGCTTAGGGTTTTTTAGGGTTTTTTGGGGCCAACAGCTATATTTTTTAAATTAAACTTGTAGACCATGGAGTACAAAATGAAATGCAAAGGCCTGAGGATATGACACAGGGCCATGAATTTTTTTGAGGTGCTTGGCAGGGTTAAAACATAGACCTTTGGGTGGAGCTTAGCCAAATTCACATGGAATAGGAGAAATTAGGTAACATTTTGGTGATTTTTGCTGGATGTCAGCCTACTAGACATGGAAACCAGTGACCTTGATGCAATCCATTAGGCATGGGGTCAATTCTTGAGCATAAAAATTTATGATAGAGAGGTAAAGCTGGAACTGAGGAATGAAAAACTATGTGTGCTCATTTTTCAAAAAGCAAGAACCTAACCTAGGAAAATTGGAAGAAAGCAGGGGAAAAATAATTACAAATATTTATAGAGAGGGATTAACCTCAAAATAGGGCTTTAAGTGGAAGCCATTGACTAAATAGGTAGGGAAACTCCTTCAAGAGTGGATAGTTGAAATGCATTAGGCCCTTTGCACTCTGTGATAACAAATGGTCCACCCCAGAAGGAATCAAACTTTGTATGTCTACCAAGCCATGATTTGAATTCATCCCGCTTGAGAACTACATCTCCAATTTTGAAGCTTCTGGCCCTGGCTCTTTTATTAAAAATTCCATGTCTTTCATGGATTTATCTCTGAGTTCCTCTAACTCCATTAGCTGAGCATACCTGATTTGTAAGGGATCTCCTTCTTCAAACATGGCATATTGAGTGGCTAAGTCTAAAGCTGGCAATTCAATTGAAATGGACAACTTAGCTTCTCTACCATACACTAACACATACAAAGAATTACCAATGATCTTCTTTGGGGTAATCCTATCTAGCCACAAGGCAGACTTCAATTTAGTATGCTGATCTCTCTGATTATCTTGCAAAGTTTTCTTCATTATCCTAATCAAGTTCTTGTTGGTTGATTCTGCTAAGCCATTTCCTTGAGGGTAGTAATTTGAACTTGTATTTAGATAGATGTCATTTCTGATTGCCCATTCTGAGACTTTAAGGCCTATAAATGCCAATGCATTATCTGATATTATGGAGTCTAGAGTGTCGAATCTATGAATTATATCATCATATAAACTTAAGACAACACTCTCGTTTGCTTCTTTTAAGGAAATTGCCTCTGTCCATCTGGTGAAATAATAGGTTGCAGTGACTATCCACTTGTGTCCTACACTAGATGAAGGATTAATCATGCCAACAATCTCTATGCCCCACTTCATGAATGGTTGCTCTATCCTGATTGGCTGAAGGGGTAAAGTTGCAAGCCTTTCTTTTCCTACAAACATGGTACACTTGATGCATCTTCTTACATAATCATGACTATCTTTAAAGATAGATGGCCAATAGTATCAAGCCCTCATGATTTTAAAAGCAGTAGTTCTAGGAGAGAAATGACCTCTAGAAGGTCCATCATGAAATTCAAATATGACATCAGCTATCTTTTCTGAATCAATACATCTTAAAAGGACACCATTGTGATCCTTTCTAAAAAGAACTTCATCTATCAACACAAAAGGAATAGATTGCAATCTATAATACCTTCTTTTTGACGAGTCTAGGCCTGTAGGGCATTGTCTTGTTTTTAAGTAATGAATCATGCTAGGAAACCAACCTGTTGCCTTGGCATTTTCTTCTATAGAATGCACAACCAAAGATACAACCATTTTCTCTGATTTCTTTGAACTTTCATCTCCTACCAAATGCTCACAAAGACCTCTTCCTCTAACCAGCTTGGTGGTTTGGATATCAATGTCATATTCCATTACCTTGGTAATCCAACCAGCTCTTTTCTCATTTAGGTCCTTTGAAAGCAAAAAATCTTTGACACTTGGATGAGTAACCTTCAAATGTACCTTGTTATGGGTCAATAGATATCTAAACTTTTCAAAGCTCTTCACCACAACAAGAACATGTTTTTCTACAAAAGAGTATCTTTGTTCATACTCCTCTAAACCTATGCTAAAGAAAGAAATAGGTTGCTCCAATCCTTTTGAATTTTCTTAAGTCAACATAGTAGATATAGCATCCTGACCTCCATAAGCATAAAGGATAAAATCATTACTGAAATTTAGGTTCAACAAAGCAGGAGCTTCTGTCAAGGCCTCTTTGATAGCCTGGAAATTATCTTTTCCTTCTTTAGTCTAGCTAAAAGTTGAACTTTTCTTTAACATGGCTATCAAAGACTTCAATAAATCTAAAATATTAGGCAAGAAATTCCTAACAAAATTAATCCTTCCTATGAAGGATTGAAGGCATTTCTTATGATGTGGCAAAGGTAGCTCTAGGATAGCTACAATTCTTCCAGGGTCTACTATGATTCATTTCTTGGATACTATATATCCCAACAATTTCCCCTCATGAACTGCAAACACACATTTCTTGGGATTAAGGGATATCCCAAACTCTCTACACCTTTCAAAGATCTTCCTCAAATGTTTGATATGGTTTGCTGCATGTTTAGAATAGATAGTTATGTCATCTAAATAGACTAGTACAAATTTGTACATGAGGCTTTTAAAGGCCATATCCATTGCCTTTTGAAATGTAGCACTTGCATTTGACAAACCAAAGGGCATCTTTTGATAGGCCATGGTTCCCCACTTGGTTGTAAATGCAGTCTTATATTGATCCTCTTCATTCACTAGGATCTGATTGTATCCTGAATAGCCATCCAATAATAAAAATCTCTCAAACCCAGAGACACATTGTAAGATTTTCTCCATGGAGGGTAATGGATGGCGGTATTTTAGAGAGGCCTTGTTAAGATCCCTGAAGTCAACACGTAACCTCAATTCCCCATTCTTCTTCCTAATAGGAACAAGGTTGGAAACCCAACTAGTATGCTTAATGGGGTAGATGATACCACTTTCTATCAATTTGAGCACTTCTTTATGCATAAGTGGGTCAAGCTTGGGATTAACAGGCCTTTGTTTTTGCCTTACTAGTTTGGCATTAGGCTCTAATTCAATAGTGTGCTAAGAAAGGGTAGGATTAAAAAATTTGAGGTCCTCATATTGCCATGCAAAGACATCACTGAATTCTTTGAATAATTAGATGTAATCCTGCTTTTCCAAATCAGTATTCACCTTTCCACATTGTAAAATTTTACCTAGTTCCAACTCTAGTTCAACACAATGTTCTTGTTGAACTACCAGGCCAGCCTTATTCTTCTTAACTTGGTCATCCTTGTTGAAGATAGTCTCTAAGGTGACAAGACCTCTAGGCATCTTATTAGACTTAAGCTATATCACTTGGTCACCATAGTTTTGTGATAGCCTATCTTGGTTATTTTGTGAAAAGACATCTTCTTCAAACAAGAACTGTAGAATTTGTTCATCATTCTCAAACACCTGCCAATTAACATCATTATCAGGAATAGAGGGTTTGAAAATCACTTTTATATGATGTTGGTCCATTTCTTTTGAAATGCTATTAGGAATATCATATTAAGACCCAACAACAGCTAATCTATTTGCATTCTGATTTAGCTTCCTAGGGATAGCAACAATATTGAAAGCACAAAAGTCTTTAATGGCATCCCAAAATCTATGTTTGTATGCTCTCAAGGTGTCATTTTTAGTTGCACTTATCCCTCACTTGGCTGACTACTAATTCACTATCACCATAAACTTTTAAGGCCTTAAGCCATCTTTTTCTAGCCCGCTCTAGTCCATTCACCAGGCTTTCATACTCTGCAGTGTTGCTAGTGTAGGAGAAACTAAATATGAAAGCTGTATAGTACCTTTCTCCTTTTGGGGACACTAGCATAGCACCACCACCAAAACCATGTCTGCTTCTAGCACCATCTAAAAGTAATTCCCAAACCTGATTGCTCTAATCCTCTAAATCAGTGTCTTCTTTGAGAAGGTTTGGCTCTATGGATCCACTCTCTTGTATCAAATAACATCCCAAACCAAAATCCCAAATAATATTTTCTTGGGCCTCTGAAGCTCTTTCATCTAGTAAAATATCAGGGATATTCTCTATCTTAGTGTCTTATTCTCCAATGGTTTGGAAGTCACTGTCATCAAATATAGGGCAGCTTACATTGATGGTATTGGACACATATGGTTCTATATGGTGTAGTACCAATGGTTCTGATTTAATGGTTACCTTGGTACCATACCTTGTGTTAAATAGCATGTGAGACCAATCTGAAGATAGGTAGCCTCCTATTTTGGCTGTGAACTCCCTTGATAAACATATGGAAAACAAAGCAGGAAGATCTATGATATATATATCAAGTAGGATAGAGAAATTAGGACTGGCATGAAGGATCCAACTGGTATCCTTAGCCACACCTATAGTGTTAACTGAGGATCCATCAAGTTGTGTAACCTTCTTTTGGAGGGGTTCATATTTAAGTCCTAATTGGTCATCTACTTTCTTGGGCATTAAAGTACTAGTAGCTCCACTATCTACCATACAATTATGTACTAAAGATTTTCCAATAATTAAAGATACATAAAAGGGAGGTGATTTTGAGTTCCTACCTTGAGTGGTATTTCCTTTGGAGTTGTTACTTGGGGCATCCTTTTCTTGATCAGTGTTAACCAAAACTGGCTTTGTAGCTTCTTTTGTAGGCTGAGGAGTAGTCATTTCAGTCATAGCCCTCTTCAAAATCTCAGGTTTTCCTGGAATAGCCAAAGAGTCCCACATAGACATAGTAATGTTCACCTTCTTCATGTTGTCTACAATGTTGAAAGGTGCCATAGTGTGTACTCTTTTTTGTGCTTTTACTATGATGGGTTCTACTTCCTTGAGAGTCTGGCCTTCTTTGCTTGTAATGGCAGGAGCTTTCTTGAATGTGATGGGTGTGGCTTGCTACACTAGTTTTGCAAAAGTAGCTTCTTTAATGCCAGAATCTACCTGCTCCATGTCTTGAGCTCTTCACTTTGCCCTTGTGTTGGTAGCAATGGAAATTTCATCATTGACTCCATTGAATTCTAGTTGCTCCCAATTGAAAAGAGTAGTCTCATTATCTTGTGATTCTTGTTGAGGAACTGATCCACTAGAAGAAGCCTCTGATTGAGCTTGTGAGGCATTTTGAACCATCAATGCTTGGTTCATCCATCCATTTGAACATGTAGCCTAATTATGAGGATGATTACAAGGAAAACACCATTCATTATCCATAGCCATATTATTTTGACTAGGGACCATATCCCTAACTAGATTTGCAGAATTACGAGGTGTAGGGTTATATGTTTGGAATGGTCTTTGATTAAAATTTTCCCGCTATCCTTGATAACCTCCTTAGTATGGCGGCTTATTTTATTGATAAGGCTATCCCTAATTTTGATATTGTTGATTAGGACCTTGGCCTTGAGGCTGAAAGGGTGGTTTGATTCCTTTCCCTTGCCTCTTTAGATTTGTCACTTCTTTAGTTGAGGTTTGCAACAAGTTTGTCATTTCCTTCTTACTACTTTCTTGACTATTCTTTATCTCTTGCAGCTCTTGAGAGAAACTTTCTTTTAGCTCATGACCACTTGTACTAGCTTGAGGTGCTAATATGGTGGGAATAGGGGTGAATGGAAGTACTTGTGTAGGTGCAAATGGTTAAAGGCTAGGTTAAATGGGCATGGGTGGCCTTCTAGCAATCATGCTTGCTTGGATTAAACAATTTTCAGCCCTGACACTTGTGTCAAAAGCCTGGGGTAAAGAGGTACCACCCATAGATTGGATCATGACAGAGATTTGACCATTCAAACTTTGCAAGTAGTATAGAAAAGCATGGTCAGTTGATGGCCTTACTGAGACTGGGATCCTATTCCATGTCTCGAGGAACCTACTTCTATAATCTATCATTTGTTCTTGAGGGTCTCTTTTAATGGTTGTCAACTGCTCAACCAAAGACAAGTTATCTAATTCATCCTCAAAATGTTTACTTAATGCATCCACTAATTCATCCCATGAAGTGATGGAACCAATAGCTAGAGTTCTAAACCATTCAAGAGCCTTACCCTTGAGAGAGGCTACTAACAATTTGGTGGCTACATCTTCTTGAGTTATGTTGTGTATACTGCAAATAGTAGTCACATCTCTTATATGCTCAAAAGCAGTTATTTTCCCTTCACCTATGAAATTAGGTAAGCTCTTTAGTGCTACCAAGGGCACATCATGATGTTGAGAAAAGGCTAATGGGCTTCCTTGGTTGAAAGGTGCAAAGGGAAATTATCTAGCCATTGTAGGAGCTGTGATTTGAATATTAACAACTATGTGAGTTGTATTTGATGCTGGATTTGAATCTTCTTCTAGATCTCTGGTTAGAGATCTTCCTCTTCTCCTGAGATGAAAGGGAAAAGGTCTCCTTTCTAAAGTATTAGGTGGTGTAGACTGAACTATCCTTGTAGGGTATGTTCTTTGAATTGACCTACCCCTATAGCTCCTTTTAGAGGCCAACTCTGAAAATTCAGTAGGTTTTGAGATTCTAGTCTCAATCTTTCTCATAAACTTTGAACAAGGTTAGCCTGGATCTGTGAAATCAGTGGAGTCGCTAGATATACTTGGTAGAAAACTTCCAAGAGCTTTTATTATGTAGTTAATATATCAGAGATAGCATAATCTTTTCAAAATGAACTTCTTTTGTAGTCAGAATTGTTATGCCCAAGGTGAGGTATCTTTGAATCTGGATCCTTGGACTTATAATAGCACCTTGATCATAAATTTGAAACTTAGTCCCACCGAGCATGCTAGAATTGTTATACACTAAGTTTGCACCCTTGTTTCAAGCTCTCTTGGTCTTGATAACCTAGTATAACATGGGAATCATCTCTAGGTGTGGGACCTATAAGAACTGAGATGAGACCTCCAGGTTCTAGGCTGGTTCCTCTTGGATAATCACCCTAATTTTCTTCTTTACATGAAAAGTAAAATCTTTTGGAGGGAAAGGGATAGAAGGAATGCATGAAAGGGAAATGACTTCAAAGAAAACTACCTACTAGGTGATACACCAAAAATATGGTATGAATCACAATATAGAGGATGAATTTAATGAATAAACTTAGGTCTAGGAAATCACAACTCACTGAATAGTCTTGCCTAAATATTTCATAGAAGGGTTTGCAATAGAAAGAGACTATTCAGGGAAAGAGAGAAAACTTTCACAAACAATAGAATTCCTAAGAATTTAGACACAATCCACAACTTGCAAACAAACATTCACCTCTACAACTTGGTATAGGAATGAGACAGATTGTCAGGGGTTGAGGTATACCCACAAGAGCATTAAAATCAAATCACCCACAAGAATACACATAAATTGCAGAAAGAGAGAGGGATCAGGAACCCTAAGATATCACTAAAAACATACATATACTTCAATCCAATAAGAGAGAATTTAGACAAGGAAGCATAGGGATAGAGAAGATGTCACAAAATACCTCTCCAATATCTAAATAATCAATGGAAGATTACATAATGTAGAAAACTAGAGGGTAGAGAAAAATGCCATGGATAGCCTTCTAAGAAAGAGACTTTCTTCTTTACAAAATGTGAACTCTGAGCTTCAAAAAGCTCCAAAAATTAATATATATCTCCTCTTTGCACACAGGCAGGAGTAAAAAACATAACTAGGGTTACATTGATTTGCATAAAAATAATAGCCAACCCTAACTCAATCAAATCTGATCATAAATGCATCTCTGAAATATGATGGCTGATCAGATACTATCTTTGTGTGTATATCTCTTTACTGAGTCCACCTGTAGACACAACCACCTTGATCCATCTACCCTTCTGCAACTTGAACTCGCCATGAATGCTCCATATCTGATCCTTACAGATATTTGAGTTTTAAATTGTATAATTGGCAAAAGGTGGTGCCAACTCTGATTGTTACTCCAACACAAGAACACAACATGGTACCCTACAAAATCGGCAGGCGCCAGCAATCAGATCCTCTCCATCAACCCCTCAACTGCAACTATCTTGGACAATTCAATTTGAGCTACCCATTTTGTCACAATTGACCGTTGGATCAAAACCCTAGCAAAACCTTGCAGGAATACCTGAATTTAAATTTAATGGCTAGCAAGTTAAATTTTAAAACATGACCATTGATTATAGTCTTCCCTAGTAGATGAACGGCTCAGATTAACTTTAAAAATAGTCGTAAATTCTTTAAAAAGTCTTCGGCCACCTCAACAGCCTGACAACCAATAAAAATAAGCACATCAGAATGACATGGCACATTGGACCCACGACATAGTAAGAACTTCATCAGACGGTTGTCCTTATGCCATAACTTTAACTCTTGAGCACCTTTCCTCAATGGTATAATGACAACCGTGCAATGCATCTTATCCTTAACCCATCTCAAGAAAATGACCCCACTGACAATCTCCAAATCAAGAACCCACGGACCAATGAAAATTGCCATGTTATATTACATGGCATTCGACCCACTAACAAGCGCATTATTGTATGAAAAGGAAGATCGACGGCCATCGCTATACCGTGATCTTAAAAACCTTGCATCTTCACTCAATGGAATAGTGATGACTATCGAACCTCTATCATGTTTAACCTTTGGGAAGTCATGACCTGACTGTGCTATGTCACCTACCATTTTGGACTAACTAGAGCATGCCACATCACGAAGAACTAGCAAGCAGGCCTAGGAAAGATTAAAGTCGTGCCTCTATCTAGGGATTCCACAACTAAAGGGAAAATAAACCATTTTGCTGGGTCAGTAGATGTTTTATTAAGACTGCCAGGGATTAAGCAACCATGAGAACTATTCATTCACCAGATCACCGAAAGGAAAAGATAACTGCTAGGGATTAAGCGATTACGAGAATCACTGCATTCGCTAGATCGTCGAAAGGAAAAGATAACCACCAAGTATTAAGTGATTACTCGACTAAAGAGACCATTGCCAAGTCGTGGGATAAAAATGAAACATGCCATCCGATTAGGAGATCCTATGAACAAAAGGAAGTCGCTGAATCAGGAGAAGCAAAAGAATATTCTATCGGGTCTTAGAGATCTTGCGACTGAAGGCCTCTCATAAAGCGCACATGGGAATTATGAAGGCTAAGTGGCCGAAAAAGGTAATGACAAAATAGAACATGGCTTAGGGTTTTTTAGGGTTTTTTGGGACCAATGGCTACATTTTTTAAATTAAACTTGCAGACCAGGGAGTAAAAATTGAAATGTAGAGGCCAGAGGATATGACACAGGGCCATGAAATTTTTTGAGGTGCTTGACAGGGTTAAAAAATAGACCTTTGGGTGGAGCTTAGCCAAATTTGCATGGAACAGGAGAAATTGGGTAACAGTAAACTCATAAGATGTAAACTCACATGTTCATTGCACAATCCAAATTATCATCATAAAATTTTGATAATATTTTAATTAGATCTAATGTACTATAATTTTAAAATACTGAAAGTGGGTATTTTAACGTTCAAGAAAAAAAGCTACATGGATGAGAGGCTTGAAAAGATTCAAAGAACATTTATGTGGGCTGGATCTAAAGAGAAAAAGAGGATGTCCTTGGTCAATTGGGAAATTGTTTATCTTCCTAAAAGGTTGGGAGGATTGGATCCTGGGAAAATTGGCATGCCGAATAGGGCCCTCACCATGAAAGTGGGGTGGAAGCTTATAGAAAGAAAAGTTGATTGGTGCAAAATTATGGAGGCTAAGTACCCTCAATAGAACCCTTATGGGATGATGTATCATGAAAATGACCTTCCTCATGGTTCCAAACTTTGGGTGAATATTTGTAAATGCAAAACCATGCTTTCTAAGGGTTCCTTCTAGCAAATCAGGAATGGGCGATCCATCTAATTCTTGTATGACTCATGGATCTTGAATTACACTATGCTTGTTGGGTAGTTTGGTCCCCTCATGACCTACCTTACGCCTGTTCTTGGAGATAGAATCTACAACTACATGACTGGTGGTCGATGGAAAGATGTAGCATACCTAGTTAGGAATAGACCTGAGTTGGAACACTTAGCTAATGAACTTATGGAAATTTTGGGAAATATCAAAATTCCTAGAATTATTGGCTAGGACTCTATCATTTAGGTCCCCATCCAAGCACGAACCTTCTCAATCAAGACTTCTTACAACCTATTTCTCAAGGAAGAGAATAACCCTAGAGATTGGAAAATGGTGTGGATCCCTCACCTCACTCTGAATATCAACTTCTTCTGGTGGACGCTCATCCATGGAAAAGTGTTAACCCATGAAAACCTTATAAAAAGATGTTTCTCCCCAGCCAGCAGATGTTTCCTCTATAAATAGGAGGACAAAACTGTGAACCACCTCTTTATACATTGTGACTACTCTGCTAGTATTTGGCAGGGAGTTATTGGAAAACTAGGGATGACCTAGGTCCTTGGGGAGGATGTCCACTAATTTACTGATTGGTGATCCCATTCCAATCAGCCTCTCCTCTAGCTCCTATGGTGCTTACTCCCCCTGCACATTTTACAGACTATCTGAAAAGAAAGGAAGAACAAGATATTCAGGGAGACTGATTCCCCACCTAAGGCCTCTCTCCATCTGGGCACCAAGTTCATATGTGAGAATGTTGCCTCGGCTTAATGGAAACTTCCCTCTACACCCCCTTTAGCATTGTAGATCAAATATTCTAACAATTGAAACTTGTTGGTCGACTTTACTAGGTTCGACAACTCTAGGTTGACATCCCAAAATGCTACTCGTTGGGTTGTCCCACCCATTGGATGGGTCAAATTAATCTCTAATGGGGTTGGGAAAAATCTTTCCTAGGGTGGGAGTGGATTTTTGTGGGGCTCCAATGGGTCTTGCATTTTGGCTTATGCTAGGCCGCTCAAAAATAGTATTGTTAACCAAGCTAAAGGCATGGCTCTTCTACGGGGTATCAAATTTTCCATTTCTAAGAATATCAGGTTACTGATGATCGAGGGAGACTCCAAAGTAATTGTGGAGGCTATTAACCAAAGGTCAAATGCAGGGTGGTGGGTGAGCACCATCATAGTGGAAATTTGAGAGCTTCTCAACAACTTAAAAAACACTATCATTTACCATATCTAAAGGGAAGGTAACTTAGTGTTTGATTATGTGGTTGGTATTGGGATCAACCAAACTAGCGTGGTTAGTTGGGAGGAGATTAGTGCACTACCAAAGGAGATGTAGTAGCTAATCAAGGGAGAAAAACATGATACCAGTAATGTTTAAAATGGGTCTCATTGCTAATAGAATTGTTGAGGGCCTCACCAAGCTATTGTGTTGGCTTAATGTGATAATAATAATCATTATGACTATGTATGAAAAAAATTTAATAAAGGTTCATAATTTCCTTTTGAGAGATTATGTGTGGAATGGAGGTTGTCTGCATCAACATGTCATTTCAACTACCAAGGACATTAATAGAAAATATGGCTTAACTTCTAATTATTATGCTTGGAGATCCACTAGATTTCATTGTACAGGGATCATTTCCCCAAAGACCACCCAACCCGTGCTTTTTATGAGAAAAATTCACACTAGATAGTTAATTCAAAAAGCCTTGTTTTATGCCCTAGCTTGCAAAGCTCAGATCTATAATTCTCAGAAGGTGTCTGTTGTGGAAATAATTTTGGTTGAGATGGCTGGCAAAACACTGCACATTGAACCTAAAAAAATTGAAGAGGAGTTCACTTCTGATCCTATGGTTATTCACTACTGCAAAGATAGTGGCATTTGGGGTTGTATGGAAAGAATGAAGGGTGGCCATCATGAATAATTTTTTAAGCAATTTGTGTCGTAATGGAACAATAGAAAGGTGTTTTTTGGGGGCATCCACTTTAAAATCAATGAAGAAGACATTGGAAAAGAAATGGGGCTCTTGATGGAGGGAAGAAAATATAGGAAAATGAGCTGAACGTCAGATATAACCAGTCTCCACCAATTCTTCAGGCCTGGAGAAAAGCCTATTAAAAAGTATAGGGGTTTAAACCGTGAGCTCCTCCTTGATTTCTAGCCCAAGGTTTGTCATTTTATCATGAATTTTTTCACTTTAGAGGGAAAATTTACTATATTCTACTACTATCATCTACCTTTCCTTAATCATAATAGAAACAGAGACCTTATTTACATTTCATTCTACCTCCTCCACTAGTTGGAAAGCAACATCCTAGATATTAAAGAAAGAAAAAACCCTGAGAACCTGATTCCCATCCTACACCAATGCCTTTTAGTCTAATTTTTCAAGTTTCACAAACCTATTTTCCCCCCACCTTAAGCTCCCCTAATTATCACGGTATCACCCTAGACGTTACTCCTTCGGGAGCTAATAACCCCTCTGAATCCCCTCCCAGTCCATCTAGGAGACTAACCTTATCCCCCATGATGGCAAGGGATGCAAGAGGTATGTCTGAAACCCCTTCAAAAGGTTGGATGAGTTAGAGGATACACATGTCTCTAATTCCCTAGAAGAAAATGATAAGATGATGGATGATAGAACCCCTAAAGCTGAGAAGAGGCTTAAGAACTCAAAAAATTCAAGAAGTCGGGTGGGGTGGGAGCTTGGAATGGGTGGTACCATTTAGCGCTCCAACAAAATTGAAAAATAAAAATGTAAAAGATGACTCAAAGAAACAACCTCTAAGGATGGGATGCTTTTGGAGGATATGGATATGTCTGGCTCCTCTAGGTCGATTAAGGGCACCTTGGCTGAGCATTTGAGCTCCCCCAGGTCTGATAATGCTCATCCTTTGAATCTCCCACTCATGGTGAATGAAATCCCTCACAGCAATACCCTGACCCCACCTTCTCCCCACACACATCATGTCAACTCCCCCCACACTGAGCATGCTACCATAGATGTGGCTAGGAATGATAGGCTCAAAGGTTCCCTCAAGCGTAAATTCACTGATTTGAAAAATGAGATTCTAGGTCTCAAGAAGGATATGAAGGAAATCAAGGCTTGCATCACTGACTCCAACAAATTTTCCCTTAAAGTGATGCATGCATCGATGGTGACTATGTGTAATGTGCAGGAGAAGATTGATGGTGGTCAGATGGAAGCTGATGAGGACAACATAGACCTCTTCCTATTTCTACATGAAGAATGGGCCACCACCTTGATGTCAAAGTGGCTAGGTGAGAGGACCTAACTATTTATGGTGCCATCATGATTTTGTCTTGTTCTAGGCCCTTGGGTCCCAGGTTTTATTTTGTACTTTTCTGTTATATGGTTAAGTACTTAAGACTTTGGTTTAGCCTTGCAGTTTATTATTACTATGTTCAAGGCTTGTTGGATAAACTATAACAATGGTTCATTATTTTTGCTAAGGATCTTTAAGTTTGTTTTTTATAGAGGCAAACTAGACATTGTTACTCTACTGATTATCTAATGTGAAGCTAGTGTTGTTAATGCGATATTAGTCTTCCCTGTTCCACGATCTAGCACCCTCTTGCTACTTTTCTATCAGAAACATTCAAGAACAAGTTACTTCAAAAATAGAAAAAAATAGTAAAGCTTATCAACAAAACTGAAATTTTATATTTAACACTAGAAGAGAGAGTTCTCTTTAAGAATGTGTAATTTTTTTTTGAATGATGTAAATTTGATAGGAGAATTTCGGTGGCAGATGAAAATTGTGTATTTTAGGTATGTTTGACTTTAAGTAGTTATAATGGAAAAAATATACATTGAAAACTAATTTTTCTTCTTTTGTACACTAGCTATACATTTCATCTATAACATATTTTGAAATCAAAGGAAAAAAAAGATTATTTGTATATACCTTTTTGGTGGGAACAAGACCCTCATTTTTCAGCATTTTTCAGCAAGTAAAAAATGGACTTCAAAAATTAAAAATCTATGTGAATTCTTGTTTCAAAAAATTTAAACAATTATAGGCATAAAATTCATCAACTTTTATACATTTCATTAGTTTACATCATCTCCAAATTCTAAACATAAATGCCATTTTTATGTCATTAAAGTTAAAAAGTTTCTATGATGTTGACCTTTTCCTTTATTAAAGTGTGACAGAGCTTTGTACTTTTACCCATCTATGTGATGTGTTTACTGGGTTTGGTGAGGTGTGCACTATTTTCTTGGTCTAGAGGTTATTAATTCTTAGATGGAATTACTATTTAGTAGCATAAGTATGCTCTTGATATGCTTGATTGCAAGCCTTCCCCTACACCTTTTTAGTTGGGTATTATTTTTTGTTCCACTTGCACTACTCCTACAATGGATTCTACATTATACAAGTAGTTAGTTGGTAGTTTTTTGTACATAACGCATTCACATATTGATCTTTCCTTTGTATCTCAGCTTGTCTATCAGTACTCACATGATCCACAAGAGATCATTTGAAAAGAGGTCAAATGTATCTTGAGGTACATCTGGGGTACCTTAAAGTATGTCATTCAATAAACCTCACGAGTTACTCACTTTGTTTCCTTCATTGGCTCAGATTGGGTTGGTGATTTCAATTATCAGAAGTCTAGTTCTGGGTTTATTTTTTGTCTTGATCCCGTTCCTATCCCATTATCTTGCAAGAAGAAATCATCCATTCTATTTTCATATATAGAAGCTAAGTACTAAGGACTGATGTATTTAGGATATTTTATGCCTTCGGTAGTTGATGACATGGTTTGGATTTCCCTTAAATCAGACCATAGTTATTTGGCATGATAATCAAAGCTCTATACACATTTCCTTAAATCTAGTGGAGCATTATAAGAAAAATAAAATTTATATCCACATGCACTTCACTAGGAAATTAGTTCAAGGTGTTTCACTTATCTTTGTATATTCTTATAAAGGAGACGGTTGATAACATCTTCATGAAACATGTGGCATCACTGTACCATCTTCAGTTGTGATCTATGCTTGCGGTGAACCAATTTTTCCATGGGGGTTCTTTATGATACCTTCCTCCACATTTTTTTCCTCAAAAATCTTGTTTCTGTACTTGTATAGCCCAGTGGGAAAATGTTTTCCTCGTATGCTCCAATGACTAAAATCTTCCAAGTTTTATATATTAAAATTTATCAAATCAACCTTTTGAAAATGATGGAAAAGTCCATTTGGGGTCAAATGTCTCCAAATTATTGATTACCAATTAGAATAAAGAAATCCATAGAACTTAAAGCCCTTTTAAAATTTTCCTCATTTGTTCAATTTTAATGAAACTGAAAAACATGAAGGCCTCATAAAGATTCCCTACGCACAACTTCCTTCAACCCAAGAATAAATCACAACTAAATATAGTACATGGATCCCGAAGGTTTCATGAAAATAGAGGCAACCTACTCTTGTATACAAATGTACTTCAAGATAAGTGAACTATTCTAGACAAAATTCTTGATGAAGTGCACATGGATATCAATATGATTCATCCTATAACAGTCTAATAGATTTTGGTAAATGTGTATAAGACACTAATTTTCAAACCAAAGAACTATGAGACTACCAGGAGGAAATACAAACTCTATCATGATCTACTAAAGACATTAAATCTCTTGACTAGACAACACAATTTCTTGGTACTCAGCCTTTGTAGATGATAATGCAATAGTAAATTTCTTCTTGAAAGACCATGTGATAGGACTAGAACAAATATGTAAAATAAAGAAGTGTTGGAAATTCAAGTGATTTAGTGGCTTCAGAAGTTAATGATACATTTTTTTATTTCCTATTGATAGTCCCACAATTCTTTTGCGTAACAATCAAAGTGTTATACACATTTCCTACATCCCATTGGAGCATGAATGGATGAAGTACATTGAGATCAACATACACTTCATTAGGAAGTTGATTCAAGATGGTTCACTTGTCTTAGAGAACATTCCTATAGAGGATTAGGTTTCTGACATTTGCAAAAGACATTTGGCATCATCACACTATCTTCATTTTCAATCTATTCTTGGGGTGAAGGAAGTTGGCTATGGGGGATTTGTATGAGGCCTTCCTTCCTTAATTTTTTTATTAGCATGCTTTCACTATTTTTATTAGAATTTTTTTAACCCACTAGTTATTCTCTTTTTTTTTTAATGTATTTTACAAAGATTTGGTTGTGATTGGGTACCTCAGTAGGTATTTTTCTTGAGACCCATCTTTTGTTTCTTTAATGCAGATTCATTCATGTAATTAGCCTTTTAGATCATCACAAAGTTTATCAAAATATGAGGGAGATGGGGTGTTAGTGTAACGGATTATTTAAGTTAGTTAATTCATTTTCTTTTAATTAATTAACCTTTTTCTTTTTTCACTTATGCTAATGTTAGAAAGATTCTTTAGGAATTTAATAATTCTTTTATTACTTTCATGCATCCTTAGGGTTTTCTTTTGAGGTTTTGATCTCCTTCATAGGGATTTATCTCTTTTTAATTATTACATTATTGAATAGACACATTATTTTTCTCTCAGCTTTAAGAGAACCTTTTATGTTTTTAGGGTTTCTTGTACATGACAGGTTATTTGCATCCAGGTGTTCATAGGATTCTGTGAGGTCGACTTTCTCAACTTCAACATTAATAGTTCTTCTTTGTCTTGTGGTCTTGAAACAAGTTCCCAAACCATATTTTTATCAATCTATTCTATCTCCTAGTTTCATTTCCTTCAAGCACTCTGATCATAATAAGCTTCTTCGACTATCCTAGGTTCAATTTCAAAAAGAATGAATTCCTTATTCTTATCTTCAATGGTCTAAAATTTAGAGGGCCCATCATATTCATACTATGCTTATATAGTCTAGTCCAATTTATTTATAGCATCATTCTATTGTAGTGTCCACGGAGTCAACAACAATTTTCTAATCCCATGTATCTCACAAAAGATGTTAATTACCTTTTTAACAAATTCTCCTCCTATAACATATCTGAAGTATTTAATTTTTCAACCCTTTATTTTTAATTATAACATTAACCATCTTGAATGTAACACAAGACATTCTATAATGATAATCAATTGAGAAAATAAAATACCTTTCATGTTATAGATTCATTATTCTAGTTAGAACACCTAAGTCTATGTATACTCATTCAAATGATTTGATAGATGATAGACCTAATTATTCTCCTTGTTTATTTTCTTTGAAAACACTGTTATTTAGATTAAATAATTTGGGTAGATCTATTATGTCCCTTCACAAATGAATCTTCTTGAATTTTTCATATTAGGTGTGACATATCCTTTGATGTTGCAACCAACTCTTATTAGTCACATGATACCTTGTAGAATAATCCAATAAGTACATATTTCTTCTAGTTTATTTTCTTGTAGGAATAACATTTTTAGATCCCTTATATATCACACAACCATTATCCAAAAGTACAACATTGTAACTATTTTTCCACATCTTTCAAATAAGTAAAAGGTTATGATACAATACTTTTACATAGTACACATTGTTAGCATTACGTATCCCATCAAAAGTCATAAAACAATTTCCAATGGTTTTTGTATTCTGATCATCTCCAAATTTAATAGATCCACAACCATAAATTTAAAGTTCCAAAATCTTATTTTTTCACCAGTCTTATGACTAGAGAAACCTCTATCAATCTGATGCAGGAGCATCCTGGGTGTAAGAGCAATCTTGCATCACCCAAAAATATTTCTGTTTTTGTATTCAATAAGGGCTATTTTGTGCAGAGCTGCTATTTATGGAAAGTTACTATTTTTGGTAATTTTCGTATGTGCTCAGAATGATCTAATTTCTTTCTTGGAGGTTCATTTTGGTCATATAAGTCTCCCAGTAAAGTTTCATTTCCAGATCAAGTGTATGTTGGAAGATATTGAAGATTTTCGGTACTGGCAGCAGGGTACAGAAACTTTGGACTCAGTTTTGAAGGCTTTAGAGGCCCCGGATGAGGTTGAAAATTTGGGTGACAGGCGCTTGCGCGGGTCAAGCCTGTAGAGTGCTTCGTGGTGTTTTCGAAATGGGGTTATAATAGCCGAGCGGGTCAACGGGTGATGACTTATGGTCTTCGGAAGTTGGGCCACCTGAAATGGCGAAAAATAATTTTCTTCAAAATTTCTGTTCGGGTTTCAAAGGTTATCTTGAGCCGACTATGATGTAATAAAATGTAAAATAAAATAATTCTAAGTTTGGTCGGCCTTATTGGCTAAAAATTCTGGAACCTTCCCAAGCGGTGGAAAATTGCCTATATAAGGAAGGCTGTATTATTGTCTTAGGCAGTTCAGAATAGTTCTGGGTAGTAGATCTGGGTAATAGTTCGAGGCTTTGTCCTACAGAATATTGTAAGGGAATGCCCATGGGGCTTTGCATATTGTAATTCTGAAAGTTTGTAATTCCACATTTGTGGAGATAATAAGAAGCCAATTTTCTGTTCTTGCATAGTGTTGTTGTTTCTCTATTTCTTTTATGCGTTTGTGGTATTAAGGGGAGCACCCTTCATCAAGTGGTATCAGAGCAGGAGTTCTTGAGTGTGTAAATAGATCGCCGACTGTGAGGCAGTTTGCACCAGGACCGTGGCTAGGGTTTCAGCGCACATCACGAAAATGCCTCCACGACGAGAACGTGGCAGAAGAGTTGGTGCTGTGACACCTGAGGTTAGAGAGCTGCAGAGACAAGTGCGAGCATTGCAAGAAGAGATTCGTAGAGGAATGAATCTCAATGTCAGAGACGAAAGCGAGGATGAAGCTGAAGAAGAATATCAAGAAGGAGAAGCCAAAATTGTGAACCAGGAGGAAGAAAGACTTTTTCGGGCCATTTCCAAGATTGGGAAAAGACCTAAGATTGAGGTTCCTACATTTTCTGGAAATCTTAACCCAGAGGAATTGATTGACTGGATCAATGAATGTGAGGAATATTTTGAGTATGAAGATGTTGACGATCCTGATAGGGTCAAATTTGCGAAGGCCAGATTGAAAGGTCATGCGAAGATCTGGTGGCAAGAAATTCAGTTGGAGCGAAATAGAAGAGGGAAAGATAAAATCACAAGATGGGATCGGATGGTGGATAAATTGAAGCGACAGTTCATTCCTGTTGATTATGAACTTGACCTACTGAAGAAAATGCAGAGTTTGAAGCAAGAAGGAAGATCTGTTCAGGAGTATACAGAGGAGTTCTATCGACTTCTCATCAGAACAGGCCATGCCGAAGCTGATAAGGAGAAAGTTGCCCGATACCTTAATGGGTTAAGGCCAAGCATTCAGGAGGAGCTGAATCTGGTTCGAATGAACAGTATTGAAGAGGCATACCAGTTTGCCCTAAAAGTAGAGGAAAAGCTGAACAAGATGTTTGAGAGCAGACAAAACAGAAGAGGTCGCGGTGGATGATCTGGTGGACGGTCATATGGTGGCCGAAATGAAGATTCAAAAAAGAAGGATGAGGCCAGTAGCAGTCAGAATCAGCGAGGAAATAATTCCAATCGCTTCCAGGATCAAAATAATAGAGATCAGAGAGGAAGAGGAAGAGGACAAGGATCTGGAAGAGGTGGCTTCCGTGGAACATGTTTTCACTATGGAGAAGAAGGTCATAGGGCATTTGAATGTCCTCAACGCCAAGGAAGAACAGACAGGAGAAATGAAGGCCAGGCCAGAGTTGCACATGTAGATGAAGATGCCAGATCATCAAATTCTGAAGATGCTGAAAGAGGACAAACGTTGATTAACAGAAGAGTCCTGTTGAGTGGTGAGAATGAACCTGAGCAAAGAAAGAGCCTGTTTCGCACTAGGTGCAAGTGTGAAGGTAAATGTTGTGATGTGATTATTGATAGTGGAAGCACTGACAATTTGGTGTCAGAAGAGATGGTGACAAAGTTGAAGCTCAAGAGACAGAAACACCCACATCCATATCGGATTGCCTGGGTACAGGATGACCACAAGGTCATGGTCAATGAACAATGCCTAGTGAAGTTCAAGATTGGCGGATACCAAGATGAGGTATTGTGTGATATCATATCTATGGATGCATGTCATATGTTGTTGGGTAGACCATGGCAGTTTGACAGATGTGTTGTACATGATGGTCGTGCGAATACCTATTCCCTGACAAAGGATGGAGTGCGACATAAGCTAAAACCATTGAAGGAGACTGAAGAAAAGGTATGTGGTAATGCAAGGATAACTTTTGTTGATGGAAGAAATTTCCTAGATGGTATGAGGCATGAGCATGTATGTTTTGCTTTAATTCCAAAAGCTGGTAAAGAGGAAGTAGAAGATGTTCCTGTAGAAGTTGCAGATTTGTTGAACGAGTTTCAAGATATTGTATCCGATAACGTGCCTGATGGATTACCACCAGTCAGGAAGATCAGTCATCAGATGGACTTGATCCCAGGAGCGAGTTTGCCGAATAAGGCAGCACACAGAATGACACCTGCAGAAAGTGAGGAGTTGAACAGACAAGTACATGAGTTGTTACAGAAAGGATTGATTCGAGAGAGTCTGAGTCCCTGTGCTGTACCAGCGGTATTAGCACCAAAGAAGAATGGAGAATGGAGGATGTGTATAGATTCTAGGATAATAAACAAGATCACAATCAAGTACAGGTTTACATTGCCACGAATGGATGATATTAAGGACTGTTTGAGTGGAGCTGTGTATTTTTCAAAGATAGATCTGAAAAGTGGATATCATCAGATTCGGATCAGGGAAGGAGATGAATGGAAGACTTCCTTCAAGACAAAGGAAGGACTATATGAGTGGTTAGTCATGCCTTTTGGGCTAACCAATGCACCGAGCACTTTCATGCGGCTCATGAACGAGGTTCTGAAAGAATTTCTGGGTAAGTTTGTCATTGTTTACCTAGATGATATTTTGATCTTTAGTAAGACATTGGATGAGCATATGATGCATATTCGTATGGTATTTGAGAAGTTGAGAGAAGAGAAATTGTTGATTAATTTGAAGAAGTGCAATTTTGTGAAGAAAGAGTTAGTGTATTTGGGATTTGTAGTTTCAGCAGAAGATCTAAAAATGGACCCAAAGAAGGTACAGGCTATCCTTGAATGGCCTACTCCAAGGAGTGCTACTGAGGTAAGATCTTTTCATGGTTTGGCTAGCTTTTACAGAAATTTTATCAGAAATTTTAGCAGTATTTGTGGACCCTTGACTGAAACAATGAGATGGGATAGAAAAGAGTTTAAGTGGACTAATGGGGCAGAAAAGAGTTTTCAATTATTGAAACAAAAAGTTACAGAACAACCTGTTTTAGCACTTCCAGATTTTAATAAGGTGTTTCAAGTAGATTGCGATGCTAGTGGTACTGCAATAGGAGCTGTTATGAGCCAAGAAGGTAAACCTATTGCTTATTTCAGTGAGAAGTTAAATGATGCCAAGAGGAAATATTCTGTTTATGATCAAGAATTTTATGCTATAGTTCAGGCATTAAAAAAGTGGAGACATTATCTGCTTCCTAAGGAGTTTGTTTTGTATACTGATCATCAAGCTTTGCAATATTTGAATAGTCAAGGAAAGTTGAATCAGAGGCATTTGAAATGGGTTGAGTTTTTGCAGAGTTATACATTTGTTTTGAAACACAGAAGTGGAAAGTCTAATAGGGTTGCAGATGCTCTTAGCAGAAGGCAACTATTGCTGACAGAGATGCAGATTGAGGTGGTTGGGTTCAAGGAACTCAAAAATTTGTATCCAGAAGATCCTGATTTTGGTGAAGCTTGGAAAGCTTGTACAAAACCTGTTACTCTAGACAGGACAAAATGGTTGGATTTCATCATCCAGGATGATATGCTATTCAGAGGGAGTCAGTTGTGCATTCCATGAAGTTCTATGAGGGAGAATCTCATCAAGGAGAAGCATAGCGGAGGATTGGCTGGACATTTTGGTCGTGACAAAACCCTTGGTTTGGTTAGTGAGAATTATTATTGGCCACAGTTGCAGCAAGATGTGAAGAAGTTTGTATAGAGTTGCAGAGTATGTCAGATGGCGAAAGGAGTGAAGCAGAATACAGGGTTGTATCAGCCATTACCTATACCAGAGAAGCCTTGGGAGGATATCAGTATGGACTTTGTTCTTGGTTTACCGAGGACACAGCGGGGACATGATTCAATTTTTGTAGTAGTTGACCGATTTTCAAAGATGGCACATTTCATTCCCTGCAAGAAGACTAATGATGCTGTTCATGTAGCAGAATTGTTTTTCAGAGAAGTAGTGAGACTTCATGGTTTGTCAAAGACCATAGTTTCAGATCGGGACACTAAGTTTGTTGGATATTTCTGGCGTACATTGTGGAAGAAGTTGAAGATAGATTTGAAGTTCAGTTCATCACAACATCCACAGACTGATGGACAGACAGAGGTGGTGAATAGGAGTTTGGGAAATTTGCTGAGATGTTTGGTTGGAGATAAGCCAACGGGATGGGATTTGATTTTACCACAGGCGGAATTTTCATATAATAATTCTGTCAACAGGAGCACTGGTAAATCACCATTCTAGATTGTATATGGAAGTAGTCCAAGAAATGCATATGAATTGAGGAAGATAGATAAAGGAGAAATAAGTAGTGCTGAAGCTGAGGATTTTGCAGAACACTTGAAGAACATCCATGGGGAGGTGAGGAAGCATATTGCCAAGATGAACGCACAGTATAAGGCTAAGGCAGATGAGAAAAGGAGGTATAAGAAATTTCAGGTTGGTGATGAAGTCATGGTTCATTTGCGGAAGGAGTGGTTTCCAATTGGTACATATAACAAGCTGAAAATGAAGAAGTTTGGGCCATGTAAGATACTGAAGAAGCATGATTTAGGAAATGCATATGAGGTAGAATTGCCTAGTGAGCTGAATATTTCACCAGTGTTTAACATTTCAGATCTGACAGAGTATCATGAAGGAGGTGTTGAAGATGAGATCACAGCAGCACGGTGGAGTATTCCAGCAACTAGTTCAGACACTAAGGAGATCGAAGATATACTGGACAGTCGTGTTGGCAAAAGCACAAGGAACAGGACATATGAAGAATATCTGGTCAAGTGGAAAGGACAACCTGTTGAAGATTCATCATGGCTGACAAAGGAGGAGGTTAGCCGTCTTGGTTTTCCTCTACACACCTGAGTCGTGACAGGGTCACTTCTCAAATTACCCCAGGTGTCTGATGCAAGAGCATCCTGGGTGTAAGAGCAATCTTGCATCACCCAAAAATATTTCTGTTTTTGTATTCAATAAGGGCTATTTTGTGCAGAGCTGCTATTTATGGAAAGTTACTATTTTTGGTAATTTTTGTATGTGCTTAGAATGATCTAATTTCTTTCTTGGAGGTTCATTTTGGTCATATAAGTCTGCCAGTAAAGTTTCATTTCCAGATCAAGTGTATGTTGGAAGATATTGAAGATTTTCGGTATTGGCAGCAGGGTACAGAAACTTTGGACTCAGTTTTGAAGGCTTTAGAGGCCCCGGATGAGGTCAAAAATTTGGGTGACGAGCGCTTGCATGCAAGCTTGTAGAGCGCTTCGTGGCATTTCCGAAATGGGGTTATAATAGCCGAGCGGGTCAACGGGTGATGTTTTATGGTCTTCAGAAGTTGGGCCACCTGAAATGGCGAAAAATAATTTTCTTCAAAATTTCTGTTCGGGTTTCAAAGGTTATCTTGAGCCGACTATGATGTAATAAAATGTAAAATAAAATAATTCTATGTTTGGTCGGCCTTATTGGCTAAAAATTCTGGAACCTTCCCAAGCGGTGGAAAATTGCCTATATAAGGAAGGCTGTATTATTGTCTTAGGCAGTTCAGAATAGTTCTGGGTAGTAGATCTAGGTAATAGTTCGAGGCTTTGTCCTATAGAATATTGTAAGGGAATGCCCATGGGGCTTTGCATATTGTAATTCTGAAAGTTTGTAATTCCACATTTGTGGAGATAATAAGAAGCCAATTTTCTGTTCTTGCATAGTGTTGTTGTTTCTCTATTTCTGTTATGCGTTTGTGGTATTAAGGGGAGCACCCTTCATCACAATCAACCATAAATTATCAATCTTTTCAACATGTAATGCATCAACAATTTTAGTATTAAATTCCTGAGATATCACATTGATAACTTTAGGTTCAAGTTCCATTGTTTCTATTGGCATTATTTTCATTTATATTAAAACCTATTGACAAAATGGTTGTTGTCTAGAAAATGAAATATATTGATCTATCCTTTGTAATTTATTATGGTAATGAATTATGTGGAAAGTTGTTCCTTCTCCTATAATAGTAGTATATATTTTCGGAACATATTTTTATTTAGTGGATGAATAAATATGAAGATTAGATGCATAAAATTTCCTGTTATGTTGAGAGTCCTTTCCAAGTATCTCTTCTAATTGGGTATTCATGAAATATTTCAAAATATTTTAACATGTTAGTTGTACTCATTATTGGATGGATGCTACTTGGTGCTAATGTTAAGTTGGTGTTGAATTTTGTGGTGATCAAGTTTTGGTCTTGGTTTTGGCATTCCTATTAGCTCCAAGATATATCTAAATCATAATGATTTGCTGAGTATGCTATGTAATATACTTATCCTATCTATGATCTATCTTTTATGTTTAGTGCTAGAATGTTGGACTTTAATAAGTATCTTAAGATGTCTTTTATATACTCACTTGTTGACATTTTTTATATGCCTACTTATAGATAGATAGATAGATAGATAGAGCGATGGATGGATGGATGGATGAATGTATGGAGAGAGAGAGAGAGAGAGAGAGAGAGAGAGAGAGAGAGAGAGAGAGAGAGAGAGAGAGAGAGAGAGAGAGAGAGAGAGAGAGATGGATATATGGATGGATCAATAGATAAATATCTTGTCATCCTAGAACCCATGATTGGGTCATGCCTTATTTCTAATAAGAACTTCCTTTGTTAATTAGTCCTACTAGTGGCAATTTAGGTTTGTTTGATCAACAACATTTAGGCACCTTAAAGGTACAGTTTCAAATCCACATTAAGGGTAAAGTTGTGTCTCTCAAAAGGGTATCTCAAACTACCTTTTTTTTGTCTCTTCCTTTGCAAAATTATGGATTTGTGGTTAGAGAACCATTCCCTAAGGACTACAAGGGATTTCGGTGCCTAAAGAAGGAATTGTTCCTAGCATGAATCCTATAACCATTCCATTAGTCAAATTGAGTCAAGTTGACCTTGAATAGAATCTAGAAAGAAAGGTTCAACTCCTACAACCAAGTTCTTGTGATCTCATGGAATTTACCCATTTGGTGGTGTACCTGGGTTGGGTAGAAAGTTGAGTTTTGTCTCAACCAAGCATAGAGTTGAACTCTGATTTCTTGAGTCATTGGACATGTTAAGAGGATTAGAGTAAGTAATTTTCAAAGGTGTGGAGTCTATGTTGTTTATGGGGGAGGGGTTAAGAACATTGTTCTTCTCTTATAATCCCATACTTCTGCATCAGCTAGATTATCCATTTCATATAGAAAATGATAGTTAGAGGGATAGGGAGATATATGGAGAGATAAGGCAAGAGGGGGGAGAGTGAGTAAGAAGAATAATAGAAATAGAGAAGAGAGATAAATAGGTGAAATGAATGATAGAGATAAAAATAGGAAGGGGGGTTGATTAAGAGATAGAAAGATAAAGATATATGAGGGGATATATAAAGAAATGTGTGCGTAGATAGAGATGTAAAATGTACAAAGGTGGGGGGTGGGGGGTAAGATAAGATAGAGAAAGGGAGGGAGAATTAAGGAGTGTTTATGTGTATAAGTGAGATAGGGGGTAGTGAGAATGTGTGAGTTCTCTTTTTTAATAGTGTGATTTATTTTATTTCAAAAGTTGAAAGCATACATGTCCAACAATTGAAATAAATTATCCTTTAGGATTAGTTTAAAACATAATTTAACTTAGCCTAGTTGTCCAAACAAAATGTAATTATTTTGCATTTATGGAACAATAAAGATGAAATTATTCTACCTTATGTTTTACTCTGTAACAAAAATATTATGATCAAACTTTCCATATCACCAATATACGAAGTAGAAATACAGAAGAGAAATCATTGGGGATAAAACATTGTTTACCATTTTAAAAGAAGAGAAAGAGGGACTACTCATTGAACTCTCTTGTTATAGTGTTTATTATGTCACTTTGCATAATCGTGATGGCATTATATATTAACATCGTTATGCTTGATTGGTTCATTATTCTGACCCTAAGCTATCCTTATTTATTAACAATTATATTTTAGTCAAACCCTAATTAAACACATTGTGAATGATTCCATGTTCTAGAAGGCCCATTTTTATTAAATTAAATATCCTTATAAATTCACTTTTAATGATAAATCAACTTCAAACATATTTATCTTTCTAATGTGATAAAAATTTTATAGATAATGTTTTTACGTTAATATGTACAATATTTGAATTGTCTTCCTATTGTCTTTCTTTTGTGTTACAGTGATTCTAAAATAATGTCACATACTTTGGGTTTCCGTGCATTTTAAAACCCTAAACTGAGCATCATGGCAAGAGTGGGGTGAAATATCTCCATTTTGTTTCATTCAGGGACTATTAAAAAACTTGAAAACTACATCATGGTTTCAAATATAATTATTTTTGGAATAATCATATTTGTAGTACGCAATTTTATTATTTTAGCACCAATAGCATCTGCATCATGATATTGGAAAGAGGACCTACAAAGTCTCAATACTTTCCTGGGATTTTCCTCATCCAAGCACCTTCAGTGAAGTAAATTGAGATGAACATTACTCAACTATCCTTAAAACTCAAATCATGTTTAAAATATGTTTAGTAGAAAATGGGTGTAATTTTTACACATAGAACAATAAAGACAAAATTATCTTATCAAATGTTTTATTGTACAAAAAAAATTGTGAGCAAATTTTCTACATCACCAATACACTGACATCATTTAATATATATAACACTATTGGCGTAACCCTTGCGCCCTTCAAAGATGCAAGTACTATTTACTTTATCCATAAGATCTAGTGTAAGAACCAAAGCGGCCATTTCCAGAAAAGGAAAGGAAGTGCACCTTCGCATCTGCAAAAGCAAACGAAACCCTAGCTCCAACGCTCAGAGACTTAAAACAACTCTGAAGTGCCATTTCCCTTATTCATCGAGTTTGAAGATTTTTTTAAATCAAACTTTAAAATGAATTATTTGAGAACAATATTATATCAGTGAAACGGTAAGAGATGAACTCTTCCAATAATAATATATGGTCAGAATGAATTACATACTTCCGCAATGACGAATCAAAATATTCACGTCATCCGTGTGTTAGCTCACTTTGCAGTAAATGATATATAAATCTATAACGTATTAAGCATCTCCATTTCGATTATATATTTTGAATGACTGTATGAAAATATTAAATAGATGGTGAGGCAGGTTCACACGTTGCACACTTCCATTATTCGGCAGTAGAAAAGCAAAACAATCATTAAGATATAAATGGAAATAAAGGTCGCCACAGCCAAAGACAAACATACACGCGGCAAAACACCATAAATGTTGACAATCAGTTTCTTCCCAAAGATAGAACTTCCCTGCATTTCTTTGCATTAAAAAATGTTTGTGGACTCAAAATGTTTGGAAACGAGTATACTTCTAATTTGTCAAGCGAGCGTGATGTTGGTATATTTGTAGTTTAAAAATCGAAAATATGCATCGTGCGACCAAAAAGGTTAAGGCCGCTCATTCTCGCCCAACATTTAAACGCTAGAACATAAACAATTGTCTTCATTCAAAGTGGGAGAGAATTTTTTTATAGGTTATCTGTGGGTCAGAATGTTTCGATTTTCAGATTGTGTTGGATTGCAGTGTGGTGCAGATTTCCTTACCTTTACCGAAAGTTTATAAAGTTGTGCTTTCTTTTTACTATTAAAAGGAAATAGTCGGTGATTTGTTTGACGCACCTAATTATCAACGAATAGCTATGGCTTATGTACTCGAGAGTTTCTAGAATGCATTTGCTCAGGACGAGCCATGAACAGTCACGTGCTATATATTAAGCGTCCAGTGTTACCATAATAAAGCATAGAAAATAAATATTTTTGCTCACACTATCAGAGCCCTCTTTTGTTAGCAATGGGTAGCGCACCTTGGTGGATGAATCTTGTGGTGGAGGAGGAACAAATGATTAGAAAAGGTCCCTGGACATTAGAGGAAGATACCAAGTTAATTGCCTATGTAAAACAGTATGGTGCAGCTCGTTGGAGTTCACTTGCCAACCTCGCAGGTTTGAAGAGAGATGGCAAGAGTTGCAGAATGAGATGGCTCAATTATCTTCGCCATGAACTTAAGCATGGCCATTTTTCTCCTGAGGAGGATCGCTTAATCATCGAATTGCACAGAAAATTGGGAAACAAGTAATGCCATTTTGGGTTATCGTCTCACTTATTTAATGTTATTCAATTTCTGACTGTAAAGTAAGTTTAGAATGTTTGAAACCATTTCTGTGGTCTGATGTTTTGTTTTTTTGGCAGGTGGTCTTGCATTGCCCAGAATCTACCAGGAAGAACAGATAACAAGATCAAAAACCATTGGAGAACACACATAATGAAAATGTCTGCAGAGCCAATTGGGAATTGTAGCTGTCCGGCAACTTCCGAAAGTCGAGAACAAATAAGGGCAGTTAGAGTGAATAATAAGATTTCCAGTAGCGAAAGCTTTGAGGATCTGCAAATGGTCGCAACGGCGGAATCTTATGCAGAACCTGATTCACCGAATACTCTAAACCAGCTGAGCTGTGATGCGAGTGACTCGGATTGTGGTTACCAAGATTTCATAGAGCAATCCTGTGATATGGATACAATGATCAACATGATAGGTGATGTATATGCAGCTGATATGGTCCAACATAGCCCGTCTTTCTCCTGGTCTTCAGCGACAGATTCTCCGTTAAATGCCTTGTCAGATAGTGAAGAATTCTTATGGGATTATAACTCCATCGACCTATGGAATTTAGATAATGTACAAAACATGTATTAGTAACGTCCGTAAAATTGTTCATTGATTTTTGTATAATTGATTAATGAAAGCTGCAAGACATTCTCTTGTATATTCTGTCGCATTCTCAATATTTTACTTACTATCTATTGTAATTGAATTATAAGCTTGCATTCATAAAAAAGTAGTTTGTTTTCTGCGCAGTTTGATCCTAATTGTTATATGTAAAAAATATTTAGTGGGCCTAGTAGTGAAATGGACTGCAAAGCATGACAATGTTGTATAATATATCGATAAAGGTAGTTAATTGTACATTACGGTATCCCTTAGAGATGACTTAATGTTGTCCTTGTCATCCATCTTACTGTGCCTCAGAGGTATTAGGTTTTGGTAACAATAAGTTCGTTGTTTGAGAGTATATTTAATGTGGCAATGAGTGAAGCAATAATGTTGGTGGGCGCACTCTAACAATATTAGCTGTACTTCGCCTACAGTTCTTATAAATGAGTCTTTCACCTCTCATGACAGGTAACGTAATATGAAGGGACATTGGCAGTTTTTATTAATTTAAGTATAAACGGACAAATGTTTTAGGACATCAATTGAGACAACATTAAATGAGGTGGGATCTCCCGTATCGATCTTATGTGCCCTAGATTTTAGGGGGACATTGTAGATTATGTTTGCCTATCGACTGCTTATTAGACTTGTTTCTATATATGATGTTATGCAGTAGGTATTGGTTTATGCATGTACTTCGATTTGTGATTAATGTTCTATGGTAATTAATTATTGTTTGAATACTATGAGGTTAATATTATAAACGGAGGTTAGTATTATGAATGTTAATTTTTAGTGTCTGCGTGTATAAGGGAGGGAACTAATGTTTTCATCTGCTTTTTTCAATTAGTTCCTACAATTTAAAATCTTCAATCCTAAGGTTTTTAGGAGAATGTTCCAGTTTTATTTTTAAATTAATTTATAATCATTAATTCTTATTTTATGATTGGTTGTTCTTAATTTTTTGGGAGATTTTATTATTTTTCTAGTTCAAAAAATAGCAATAATAAAATCATGATAAACATCAATTAATTACATTTACTAATTTGTGTCATAAAGTACGTCGTTGTGTCCTTTGCAATTTTGTGGGGTTATTTTCATAGTAGTTGTGGCCGTGAGCTGAGACCAGAAAGTTTAGTACTCAAGCATTGCAGATTTGTGGGGTTTTCATTGCGCAATTTCAATCATAAAAGGAAAGTTTTAAATCTTTTATTTATTCAGATAACATTTTAAAATATTTTGTTTGTTCAGATGAAAAATGGAGACATTGGGTATTAGTGGCTACCATGTCTAATCAATCTGCCATGGTTGTGATTTTGTGTTTCACTAATTTAGTTGGGTATGAAACTTTAGCTTTGTTTTGAGTTTCAAGGTTTTTATTTTGAAGAAATGTTTTGTGAATAGCAAAAGATTCAGTAATTCATCTTTTTATTCAATTTCTCTATGGACAAATAGAGACATTAGATTTATTTCTCTGGCTGCACACCCACCATTTTTTTTTCACTGCTTGTGTTATTAACTAGTTTCCAAGTTTATCTACTAACTTTTATCTGACCCGAAATTTTACTATACAGGGGGCACTTTAGAACAAACCCAGAATGGTATTCTTTTTCTTTTACCTCTCTGGCTCTGTTAAAATTTTGTTCCTCTCAATTTGTAGTGTTTTCTTTTTACAGCCAAATGCCATTGTTCTCAATAGATGATAAGAAGTTTATTTTGTTCCTTTTTTTTTTTATGAGTGGTCATGTGCTCTTCTTGACTAAAGTCTTGATATTGTTTTAACTTTTTAAATCCAATTCTCTCTACCCAACCTGAGCATCCCTACTGGAAGTATAAATGCTCCTTCCAATAGTTTATATATCGTTACTCTATTATTGTCATACCTTCCCTCTAGTCCTGCTAGAACTGATTTATTTTCCAACTAATGTGCTAGCCAAACTACAAATGGTTTGGTGAGAGCCTTTCATACTTTGGCAGGCTGCAGCACATTAAAACATATAGCCTTTCCTCTTTGTCTTTGGCAATGAGTTAGGTTCTTCAGCATAGTGAACAATCCATCATAGATCGTCTCTTTGGCTTTGTTGACTCCTCTATTTTCAATTGCTTCCCATTTGGTAGGATTGGTGCCACAATAAAGTAGTATTGCCCTATAGATCTATTGTAATGGGTAGATATTGATCTATATATCTTAATTTTTGGTTTTATTATTATTTATCTATTTGCCTCTCCCAAATTTTATACCTTCAGCCTGGTAGATGGATCCAAATACTTAATTTAGCAAATCTAGAAAGAGCTTCTTAGTTCCAGCACAAGCTTATTCTTAAAACTTGTTTATTGATCCAATGTCTTCCCTTGGCTACCGCATAAACCTTGCTAGACTCCTCCCCTGTCTCAGTATGTTTTTTTGTGCAGTCTACTGGTATACCAATTACGATATATTTTGTTAGGTTGATTCTATAATAATAATGTTAAAGATAAAATGTCTAAGTAATATATTACACATGTGTTGATCATTTTTAATGTCATTTGGTTCTTAGCTTATTTACCAATTAGGTAAAGCTTCTTTATCCATCAATTAGTTAGCAAGGCCCAGATTGCAGTTCATGTCCAACAGTAATAGAAAGTAACAAGGGATTGGTGTACATAGTGTTAAGTTAAAGTCAACACAACCTTTTTACCTTTAAACATTAAAAAAAAAAAAAAAACATTGTTGATTAAAAATAAAGAAAAAATTGGTTCTATTATATTAGTTGTCATTATTTTTGAATTTGATGACTATTCTGTATGCACTACCGAGTGTGGAAATTGATATATTCTTTTCTCACATATGAAGCCCTTTGCTTTTAATTATTTCTTAAATTATGACATGCTAGAACTATTTTCTAATCTATCTTCATTTAATTTGAATGATGCATTTTTAAAATTGTAGTAGTTTTCATAAAAAAAATTCGTGAAGATGAGATGACTTGCCAAAACCTTTGATAAATTATTATGTTTTATATATTTCAATTCAACTCTTGAATTTTACATAGGTTTTACTGTAAAATTGTCATCCTATTTTCCTAGTTAGAAGGACAATAAGTTGTAGAATCCCCTTCTTTGACTTACACACATATTTAAGGCTCCTATTGTCCATAATAATAAATTTGAATCAACTTCATTGTCTGAAGCTTACAACTTAAAATTAGCAAATTGCAAATCTTAAATATGCAGAGGCCTGACAAATCCGTTGGTAGGGTAGCAAAGAATCCATCCTAATTTTTTGAAAGGTCCCAAAATTCTTTGTTCCCTTATGAACAACTTCAAATTTAGGGCCTTCCCAACTACATATGCTGGGAAAAATGCCTTGTTTGCTTATGAATTTAGCACTTTCATTTTATGCAGGAGTTGTTGTTTGGCCTTGTCTTCCTGACACCTTTAAGAGAACCAAACTTAACTAAAAAATATTGAACATTATTCAATAGCTTTCAAGTAGAAATAATCATGTAAAACAGTGTTGTTATTGAATATTTTCCTATTTCCTCACATTTCCAATAAGGATGTTACAAGAGCAGTGACCATTGTAGAAACTAAATACCTGTAAAAGACCACCACCAAAGGAGACATTCAATGGCCGAGTGTTATTTTAGAAATTATATTCATCCCTGCAAAGATAATCTAAACAGTTATCATGCCAAATCTTGGTCATATATTTTTCTTGGTTTTATTAGTCATTTTCAAAGGCGTTGGGGCTAGGTAATCTGACTTCAGTTGTGAATCACAACATACATGTTTTATTTTTAGTGGCCAAAAGTCTTAATTTTATTTTCTGCCAAAAATCATTACCATGGTAACCACAACCGGCACAACATCAACAACAATTACAAGTATTTTTCATAAGTAAAATATAAAAATCAGTATCTAAATATGCTTTGAATCTTCATTACGAAGTTTGTATCTCTGCATATGGGAATTCTAAAGTGCTTTTTTTGTAGGGAAAATCTAATAGAAATTCTAGCAACACTTTTTCTCAAATTTAAATTTCTTACCTTTTGGTCAATTCTTGGAAGCTCTGAAACTCTATATTCACCTTTGCAAAAAAAGTAGATTACAGGGTATAGTACAAAAAATTTGCTAAAGTTTACATAACCAAAAGATGTTTTCTCTACCTCTAGATTAAATCACTTATAGCATGGATACTGAATCTAGTACTGAATGTGGATCTAAAATTGTATATGAAACCAAGCAAAGGAATCTTGGATCTCTAGAGGCCCTTAAAATTTAGAGATCTGAAGTGGATTGTGTAGATTTTTTTGGGATAGAGAGATTTTCCTAGACAATAAATACCACAATTCTCTCAATTATAAGTATTAATTAAGTGTTCACCAATATAATTCAGTCAAATGTAGTAAAGTAAAATTATGTTCAGAGATGTTCTTTCTCAATTGTACATTGAATCTCAGCTTATGCCCCCACAATAGAAATTGCACACCTTTTATGGTTATATAAATGGAAAAAACCTATTATTTTGTAAATCCAAGTTGTGTATATTTTCCTTCAATTTATTGTTGTCTATTCCATACATAGCAATTTGTTTTTCTAAAATGAAGTTAAAATTTGGACATGCAAGTTGGCAAAATGTGTTGTTCAATTCTTCATGCATCTACTTGATAATGGAATGTGGTTTCAATTATTATTTTTTATACCACATCTCAACTGTGTTGACTGGGAATATTGGTGATTTCTGAAAATCATGGTCTGTATGGGAAATAACCCTTGACTATTGGTTGGAACAAAACTATACCATTATAACAACATTTGGTAAAATGCATTTTTGTCATACACTAATCATTTTCTTATGTTCCTACACTTTTGTTGCATACCATAGCTAGTGTGCAAGTCAAAACAGAGGACATAGTGTTTATAGACAACTTACAAAGAAAAAATGTAGACATGATGAAAACAAGTATTCTCATTTGCGCATTTCCATTCATATAATCATTTCTCTATTGCTAATGTTTTTTCCCTAATATACCCTTTTACTAATTTACATGCAAGATCATGTTATGTTGCATTTTTTTTGCTACCCAAAAATATACTTTGTTGATCAAGAGAACCTTGGACATAATCCACACTCTCCAAATGACGATCTAGAGAGGAAAAGGCAAGTCCCTTTCCAAATTCCTAAAACACATACCTTATTTTTTTCTTAAATACATAAACTATATCCATTAGTTTCCAAATGAAATAGTTTTATTTATTGCAGAGAAAAGTTGGAAACAATTTAGCCATCTACCATAATTGAAATATACACAACATAATTAACATATGTCTTCAAAGGTAATGTATTGATTACACACAGACCTACTTGCTAAAATAATTCAACAATTAAACAAAAACATCCATCGCACATGTAGATCTAATTGATAGACATGGTTAGATGACTATAACAACAAACATCACCAATAAATTGATTGATGAATTTTTCCCCCAACTTTTCCTTGGTACAAGCATTCGTCTAGAGAAATTCACAATAAAGAAAAAAATACAATATGAAAGAGGTGATGCTAATTATTGTCTATTGTTGAGTTCTGAGACAAAAATTAAAATAATTGATACCATTTACAAGTAGCAAAGGCTTACATATGATACAATAATTTTCTAATTGATGCATTTGAAAGATAGCTATCCAATTGGAAGCCTTGGCATCCTTGTAATATCTCATGATTAAGAATCAACACAATTTCAATTATAGATTTGTGATAGAGAAATGTCATCTAATACAGCTACTGTAAGACACTTTTATTAAACATAAACAAACTTCATCTATTTGCCACATTTTAAACCTCATTGCATATAATAACAAAGATATTTTTCCTTCTTGTAGCTAATAGTTCCAGAAACATACACCCACCGATACAATAGTTTGCAAAAAATATTCACTCCAACAACATTGCCAAGAAATATGCTTCTGGTTCTCAAGAACATTGTACATAGTGGTCTAACAGGCTTAGGTATCATTCAGTCAGGATTAGCCACTTTCATTGACATACTCAATGATGAGTGTACAACAACTTCTCTAAGAAAATTGGTTTCATCAAATATCCAAGTAATCAAACAAACATTGAATGCTTCAAGCTCTATAATCTTAAGTTTGAAAGTTCTCACTTCTTCTCCAATTTTAGGGTTCAAACCCCTAATGAAGTGTTGTACCAAAGGCTTATCATTCTCTAACCAACCGGAATATTTCTTTAGTTGGAAAAACCTCCTCTCATACATTTCCACTGTTGAGTTGCCTTGAGAAATACTGAAGAATTCTTCAAATCTAGTTTGTTGCCAATAATCCGGCATGAATCTCTCACGGAATCTTTCTATGAAAAGCTCCCATGTAACCTGAGAGATAAGAATTCCAAGTTGCTCTAGTTCCATATTCCACCATACGGAAGCAAAGGATCTTAGCTGCATTACGGTCCAACGAACCTTCACATTACCGTGATAATCATGGAGAATAAAACATCTTTTGATGTTCAAGAGCCATGCTTCAGCTTCAGCACCACCCTCTGTTCCATTGAAATATGGTCCTTTGAGCTTAGAAAGGTCTTTTAACTGAGTCCTAATAACAGGATCTTCTGCTACAGGGACTCGTATAACATGAGCATTTGTTACACCAACTGGAACATTGTTCCTTGCTTAAATGTTATCCAACCTCTCAAGGATCCGTTGGAGAACTTCAACCTGAGGTACCTCTCGATCTTCCTGATCCATTCCTATTAAAGGATCAACTTGTTCATCACCAAGTATTCCTTGGCGACCTCATCCTCTTCCTCATCCATGACCAGGACCGCATCGTCCACCCCTACCTCTACCTAAATCGACATCAACTGGGTCACCACATCTTTGTGCTCCTTGTGTACCAGGAGGCATGCTTGAAATCCTATAGAAAAGATCAATAAAAATCACTAACGGAAGCATAATGATAAAACCCCTTTTCTTTTTAAACCCTCAAGCCTTGAGTGTTTAAACCTGGCTCTGATACCAAATGTAACACCCATCCAAACTTAAAACTAAAAGATGAAACCAAAGGAGAATCAACCATAAACAAAACCACATAGAACCATAGTAATAATTTTTTTTTAAAAAAATTACAAACTGAACCATATAATCATAGTAACTGCTTCTAAGAGATTTATAGTTTTCAACTGAATTACATCAGAGTAATAAGAATACTCTTTATTCAAAGACTTAGTTTCAAAAACAAAATTTCCTTCTTAACCAATCCTTTACATTCTACGAATAGTTCTGATAACCAATAAACAAGAAATGATCTGCTTCCCATAAATCTTAACAACTGCTATCCACTATCCCATACTCATTGATTTATCCATCTAAAACCTGAAAATAAAAAATAAACACAAGCGCAATTTGCAAACAGGGCTCAGTCACATTGATTAAGATAATGAATCATCTCCAAAATTCTGCAATCATAAAAGTCAGTATAATATAACAATTATGCAGATTAAATACAGATGTTATTGAAATCTAATAACATAATCCCATTCTTTTAAAACCAAAATGATCAAGCATAGTATCTCTTTCTAACAGAAATAAACTCGCAAAGAAAATGACAAACTAATGATCCAATAGTTCATGGGTGTCCACATAAGGACCTAAGCTATGTATCCGTAAGGAAACCTCATAGTAATCCATTATGTCTGATGAAACCATAATGTTTTATCTTATTAATTGAAACCCATATCCCTCGAATTTATAATTATCACTTAATTAAACAACTGACATAAATTCTTTCCCATAAGGATATAGACTAGTGTCAGTCACAACTGACAGAAATTCTATCACCACAAGGTACTAGACTAGTGTCAGCCCCCAATCTAAGGATCATACTTGCATTATCTCAAAACACTTGATTTAGCAATTAAAGATTGAAATGAAATGAGCTACATTACACCATTTCACTAACACTCCATTACTATTGCATCAATTTCAAAAAATTGAAAAAGCAATCAGAAATCCATTTAGATCCATATTTCCATTTTCCTTAACATACATTCTTAAACATGGTGTTTCCCAAAAGAAGAAAAAGATCACAATACTTTATCCATCACAAATCCAATCGAATAATAAACTCCATATTAACTTAACATTATATCTGAAACTGTACAATAAAATGTCCATATTGAAATCACGATTCCATTGAATAGAAAAGAACTAAAATAATCATATATCAACTAAACCAACACAACACCCATTGCATTTAACAAACATACAAGCTTTCCATAAACTAATTTATTATAAACTAATTTGCTATACATCCTGCTCTATTAATTACAAGTTCATACTTTTATATATACTTGTTGGCATATGTACATGTATACACCACGGTTTGTGTATACATATACATATCCCAGTAGGTATATATATATATATATATATATATATATATATATATATATATATATATATATATATATATATATATATATATATATATATATATATATATAAACTTGTAATTAATAGTTCAGAATGATAAACATAGCATCTCTTATATACATGTTGGCGTATGTACATGTATACACCACGGCTTGTCTATACCTATACATATCCCAGCAAGTATATATAAATATATATAATTATATAACGTAACTCATCATTCGCAAAAGTTCAAGTCCATAATCACACATTGGAAACCCATACTAATCATCTCAGTCCTATCAAAAACACATCTACCTTATAATACTACTAAATCTTCCGAATACATAAAAGAATGACAGAATAATAAGAACCGTCATCTACATTTTAAACAAAAATACCAAAGTGATCTTCCTTACTAACTGAGAAAGATAATAATTGACTTTCCTATACACTCCTGGCATTTCCTAATGTCGATACAAAACTATATTTCACACTGGTAATTATTTTTGAAGAATCATCTAGCTCGCAGTCAAGAATTGATTACAACCAAGATATCCACATTTTCACTATTGTCTGAAATAGACAGTGACAAACACCCATTTGACACAACAAACATCAATACCAGATTTGGTTTATAACAGTGGTAAGAATACCTGATTTCACCTTATAACCAAAACTCTTACATAATGTAAACATTTTGTTGCTACAGTGTTCCTAACAATAGGAAAGAGTACAAGAATACTGTTAAAGAAGTTTTTAAACAAAAACTCATTCTATGTTTCAAACTACATTTATATGCCGATACTCATTCCCGATTAACCCCCTTAATATTTACCAAAGAAAAAGTAAACATCGACACAAAACACACTATGGAATAACCATATATCAACTGCAACAACTATATTCCCATAGTTCGGCACAAACTTAAAGAAAACACTGTCAACTTCATACCCAGAACAAAGAAAAAACCCATCAACACAATATGCTCGAAACAACATATTAATAACATGTATTTCAAATTCCTCCACTATTCATAACATCTATAAGCTAAATAGACTTCTTAATCCATCCAAGAAGAAACCGGTTCATGTCCGAACTCACAGAGAATACAATCACAAAACCTTCCATTCAACAACTAACTAACAGCGGTAATAAACATTCTAATATTTCATTTGCAGAAAATAAAATGGAAATAGAGGATAAGGTGAGAGAATGCGCCTGCCTGGTATTTGTGTTGGGAGGTAACCAAAGACCGAAGTATGCCAAAGCTAGCCCCTACCTGGAGAGCTTCACAGTCGAACCCTAATCACAACCACGAAGATCTCTTTCCACTGATAGCCAAAGTGTTGTGCAAAAGAAAAGCCCACAACGCAAATACAGAGATGATTGTATGAAACACAAAACTTCCCAAATGACCACAAACAGAAGGGTAAAACTTTCCGTGAAAACCCCTTTCCATTCCAAGCAACTTATCAAATAAAATATAACAGGAACACAGGTCCATTACTAACTGTTTACCCAAACTGTCGCAGAAATACATGGTGAAAAATGGAGTCATATTCAACTGCAACTTCTTCACCAGAGCTAATGGCGGACATTGGACACAAAGATGAATTACATCGATGAGTTCATTCAATATGAACTTATCTCTTGCAGCAAACACAATACATTCCCTACCAAATGTCCATCAACGTACAATCCCATAACCAAAAAATAGCTTAAACCCCACTAACACCACTATGCGATGAAAGTGCAATTAAACCTTGCCGTGATAAGTCATGTCTTCGAGCTAGAACATAAATAGGAAGACTTAGGAATAGATAATATACATCTATGTTAGATATCATTAGTCGATCTTAGGTTAAGAAAAAAACTAACTTAAACATCAATGATAACAGCACATTAACAATGCCAAATTACTAACACTTCATCAAACTAACCTCTTACTAACATACAAAATAGTGTATGCTAACTTAGATAATTCTTTAGTTTTACCAAAAGAAATACCACATAATTTCTAAAACAATTACTCATAAACATACATACATACATACATACATACATACATACATACATAGATATATATATATATATATATATATATATATATATATATATATATATATATATATATATATATATATATATATATATATATATATATATATATATATATATATATATATATATATATATATATATATATATATATATATATATATATATATATATATATATTTATTTATTTATATATTTATTTATTTATTTTGAACTCAAAATTTGATTAAAATTTAGTAACAACAATCTCTATAAACTGTCTGCAACATGAAGATACATTTATCCATAATAATAAAACCAATTCTAATTATGTTTAACATATTATTAAGAATTCCAAAATAATGAACCAATTATCAGACAATTGACAAACCATTTAAGTTGTACTATTTTCACAATCAAACCAATACTCAAATCTCTACTGAACTATCCAGTACCATTAATTCAAAAGTTAGTCTATACCAATTCTGACATCAGAAAATCTCATTAAGCTACATAAATAGACATAATTCTCTGAGTGTCTAGCAGAACCAAAATACCTATTATAGAGATAAACATATTTATTCCAAACAACAAGATTCAAATGAACGAAGTCAAAGTTCAAACTCATAGAAGTCTAACAGAAATATTGTTCCAGATAAAATGATGCTAATCAAACCAAAAATCTAACATAACATAACATTGAAAAGTAAAGCCTGAGACTGTCAGGGGCATGACACTCTTCCCCACAAGACTAGGCTTACTCCTGGAAGCCTAAAAACAAATGAGGATGTGCAGCTCTCATAGCCCCTGTATCTTCCCAAGTTGCAGAAGCTACATCATCAACATCCCATAACACCTTTACTTGTTCCACCTTGCATCCTCTGAGATTTAGCTCTCTTTGCTGGATGATCGATACTAGTTCCAGCATCAGTTGACCATCTACCACCTGTAAATTTTTCCAATTTAGCACGTGTGTAATGTCAGGTATGTATTTCCTTAAGATGAAAATATGAAATAAATCATGAATTCATGAAAGTCTAGGAGGCAAAGCAAGTCTATAGGCAACTGGACCCACTCGTTCTAGGATCTCAAATGGTCCCACAAATCTTGGAGACAATTTTGACCCTTTACCATACTTAATAGGACTTTTCCGGGGCCTAACCCGAAGAAATACCTTATTCCCAACTTCAAATTGACGTTCAATCCTATGTAGGTGATGTAGGAGCATCTTGGGTGTAAGAGCAATCTTGCATCACCCAAAAAAAAAATATTTCTATTTTTATATTCAATAAGGGCTATTTTGTGCAAAGCTGCTATTTATGGAAAGTTACTATTTTTGGTAATATTCGTATGTGCTCAGAATGATCTGACTTCTTTCCTGGAGGTTCATTTTGGTCATATAAGTCTGCCAACAAAGTTTCATGGCTAGATCAGTTGTAGTTTTCAAGATATTGAAGATTTTCGGTATTGGCAGCAGGGTACAGAAACTTCGAACTCAATTTTGAAGGCTTTAGAGGCCCCGAATGAGGTTGAAAATTTGGGTGACAAGCGCTTGTACGGGTCAAGCCTGTAGAGCACTTCGTGGTGTTTCTGAAATGGGGTTATAATAGCCGATCGGGTCAACTGGTGATGACTTATGGTCTTCGAAAGTTGGGCCACCTGAAATGGCAAAAAATAATTTTCTTCAAAATTTCTATTCAGGTTTCAAAGGTTATCTTGAGCCGACTATGATGTAATAAAATGTAAAATAAAATAATTTTAAGTTTGGTCGGCCTTATTGGCTAAAATTCTAGAACCTTCCCAGGCGGTGGAAAAATTGCCTATATAAGGAAGGCTGTATTATTGTCTTAGGCAGTTCAGAATAGTTCTGGGTAGTAGATCTGGGTAATAGTTCGAGACTTTGTCCTACAGAATATTGTAAGGGAATGCCCATGTGGCTTTGCATATTGTAATTCTGAAAGTTTGTAATTCCACATTTGTGGAGATAATAAGAAGCCAATTTTCTATTCTTGCATATTATTGTTGTTGTTTCTCTTTTTCTGTTATGTGTTTGTGGTATTAAGGGGAGCACCCTTCATCAAGTGGTATCAGAGTAGGAGTTCCTGAGTGTGTAAATAGATCGACGACTGTGAGGTAGTTTGAACTAGGACCGTGGTTAGGGTTTCAACGCGCATCGCAAAAATGCCTCTGCGAAGGGAACGTGGCAGAAGAGCTGGTGTTGTAACACCTGAGGTTAGGGAACTGCAGAGACAAGTGCGAGCATTGCAAGAAGAGATTCGTAGAGGAATGAATCTTAATGTCAGAGATGAAAGTGAGGATGAAGCTGAAGAAGAATATCAAGAAGGAGAAGTTGAAATTATGAACCAGGAGGAAGAAAAACTTTTTCGGGCCATTTCTAAGATTGGGAAAAGACCTAAGATTGAGGTTCCTACATTTTCTAAAAACCTTAACCTAGAAGAATTGATCGACTAGATCAATGAATGTGAGAAATATTTTGAGTATGAAGATGTTGAGGATCCTGATAGGGTCAAATTTGCGAAGGCCAGACTGAAAGGTCATGCAAGGAACTGGTGGCAAGAAATTCTGCTAGAGCGAAATAGAAGGGGAAAGGAGAAAATCACGAGATGGGATCAGATGGTGGATAAATTGAAGTGATAGTTTATTCCTGTTGATTATGAGCTTGACCTACTACTGAAGAAAATACAGAGTTTGAAGCAAGCAGGAAGATCTGTTCATGAGTATACAGAGGAGTTCTATCGACTCCTCATCAGAACAGGCCATGCAGAAGCTGATAAGGAGAAAGTTGCCCGATACCTTAATGGGTTAAGGCCAAGCATTTAAGAGGAGTTGAATCTAGTTTGAATGAATAGTATTGAGGAGGCATACCAGTTTTTCCTAAAAGTAGAGGAAAAGCTGAACAAGAAGTTTGAGAGCAGACAAAATGGAAGAGGTCATGGTGGAAGATCTAGTGGACGGTCATATGGTGGCCGAAATGAAGATCCAAAAAAGAAGGATGAGGCCAGTAGCAGTCAGAATCAGTGTGGAAATAATTTTAATCACTTTCAGGATCAGAATAATAGAGATCAGAGAGAAAGAGGAAGAGGATAAGGATCTGGAAGAGGAGGCTTCCGTGGAACATGTGTTCACTGTGGAGAAGAAGGTCATAGGGCATTTGAATGTCCTCAGCGCCAAGGTAGAACAGATAGAAGAAATGAAGGCCAGGCCAGAGTTGCACATGTAGATGAAGATGCCAGATCATCAAATTCTGAAGATGCTGAAAGAGGAGAAACGTTGATTAACCAAATAGTCCTGTTGAGTGGTGAGAATGAACCTTAGCAAAGGAGGAGCCTATTTCGCACCAGGTGCAAGTGTGAAGGTAAATGTTGTGATGCGATCATTGCTAGTGGAAGCACTGACAATTTGGTGTCAGAAGAGATGGTGACAAAGTTGAAGCTCAAGAGACAGAAACACCCACATCCATATCGGATTGCCTAGGTAGAGGATGACCACAAGGTCATGGTCAATGAACAATGCCTGGTGAAGTTCCAGATTGGCGGATACCAAGATGAGGTATTGTGTGATATCATATCTATGGATGCATGTCATATGTTGTTGGGTAGACCATGGCAGTTTGACAGATGTGCTATACATGATGGTCATGCGAATACTTATTCCCTGACAAAGGATGGAGTGCGACATAAGATAAAACTATTGAAGGAGACTGAAGAAAAGGTATGTGGTAATGCAAGGATAACTTTTGTTGATGAAAGAAATTTTCTAGATGGTATGAGGCATGAGCATGTATGTTTTACTTTAATTCCAAAAGCTGGTAAAGAAGAAGTAGAAGATGTTTCTGTAGAAGTTGCAGATTTGTTGAATGAGTTTCAGGATATTGTATCTGATAATGTGCCTGATGGATTACCACCAGTCAGGAAGATCAGTCATCAGATGGACTTGATCCCAGGAGCGAGTTTTCTAAATAAGGCAGGACATAGAATGACACCTGCGAAAAGTGAGGAGTTGAACAGACAAGTACATGAGTTGTTACAAAAAAGATTGATCCGTGAGAGTCTGAGTCCCTGTGCTGTACCAGCGGTATTAGCACCAAAGAAGAATGGAGAATGGAGGATGTGTATAGATTCTAATGCAATAAACAAGATCATAATCAAGTATAGGTTTCCATTGCCACGAATGGATGATATTATGGACTGTTTGAGTGGAGCTGTGTATTTTTCAAAGACAGATCTGAAAAGTAGATATCATCAGATTCGGATCAAAGAATGAGATGAATAGAAGACTGCCTTCAAGACAAAGGAAGGACTGTATGAGTGGTTAGTCATGCCTTTTGGGCTAACCAATGCACCGAGCACTTTCATGCGGCTCATCAACAAGGTTCTGAAAGAATTTTTGGGTAAGTTTATCATTGTTTACCTAGATGATATTCTGATCTTTAGTAAGACATTGGAGGAGCATATGATGCATATTCGTATGGTATTTGAGAAGTTGAGAAAAGAGAAATTGTTGATTAATTTGAAGAAGTGCAGTTTTATGAAGAAAGAGTTGGTGTATTTGAGGTTGTAGTTTCAGGAGAAGGTCTAAAAATGGACCCAAAGAAAGTACAGACTATCCTTGAATGGCCTACTCCAAGGAGTGCTACTGAGGTAAGATCTTTTCATGGTCTAGCTAGTTTTTACAGAAAGTTTATCAAAAATTTTAGCAGTATTTGTGGTCACTTGACTGAGACAATGAGAGGGGATAGAAAAGAGTTTAAGTGGACTAAAGGGGCATAAAAGAGTTTTCAATTGTTCAAATAAAAAGTTACAGAACAACCTGTTTTAGCACTTCCAAATTTTAATAAGGTGTTTCAAGTAGATTGTGATGCTAGTGGTACTGCAATAGGAGCTGTGATGAGCCAAGAAGGTAAACCTATTGCGTATTTCAGTGAGAAGTTAAATGATGCCAAGCAGAAATATTCTATTTATGATCAGGAATTTTATGCTATAGTTCAGGCATTAAAGAAGTGGAGACATTATCTGCTTCCTAAGGAGTTTGTTTTGTATATTGATCATCAAGCTTTGCAATATTTGAATAGTCAAAGAAAGTTGAATGAGAGGCATTTGAAATGGGTTGAGTTTTTGCAGAGTTACACATTTGTTTTGAAACACAGGAGTGAAAAGTCTAATAGGGTTGCAGATGCTCTTAGCAGAAGGCAACTATTGCTGACAGAAATGCAGATTGAAGTGGTTGGGTTCAAGGAACTCAAGAATTTGTATCCAGAGGATCCTGATTTTGGTGAAGCTTGGAAAGCTTGTACAGAACCTGTTAATCTAGACAGGACGAAATGGCTGGATTTTATCATCCAAGATGATATGCTATTCAGAGGGAGTCAGTTGTGCATTCCTCGAAGTTCTATGAGGGAGAATCTCATCAAGTAGAAGCATAGCGGAAGATTGGCTGGACATTTTGGTAGTGACAAAACCTTTTCTTTGGTTAGTGAAAATTATTATTGGCCACAATTGCAGCAAGATGTGAAGAAGTTTGTATAGAGTTGCAGAGTATGTCAGATGGCGAAAGGAGTGAAGCAGAATACAGGGTTGTGTCAAGAAAAGTTGAATCAGAGATATTTGAAATGGGTTGAGTTTTTGCAGAGTTATACATTTATTTTGAAACACAGGAGTGGAAAGTCTAATAGGGTTGCAGATGCTCTTAGCAGAAGGCAATTATTACTGACAGAGATGCAGATTGAAGTGGTTGGGTTTAAGGAACTCAAGAATTTATATCCAGAGGATCCTGATTTTGGTGAAGCTTGGAAAGCTTGTACAGAACCTGTTACTCTAGACAGGATGAAATGGTTGAATTTCATCATCCAGGATGATATGCTATTCAGAGAGAGTTAGTTGTGCATTCCATGAAGTTCTATGAGGGAGCATCTCATCAAGGAGAAGCATAGTGGAGGATTGGCTGGACATTTTGGTCGTGACAAAACCCTTTCTTTGGTTAGTGAGAATTATTATTGGCCACAGTTGCAGCAAGATGTGAAGAAGTTTGTACAGAGTTGTAGAGTATGTCAGATGGTGAAAGGAGTGAAGCAGAATATAGGGTTGTATCAGCCATTATCTATACCAGAGAAGCTTTGGGAGGATATCAGCATGGACTTTGTTCTTGGTTTACCGAGGACACAGCGGGGACATGATTCAATTTTTTTAGTAGTTGACAGATTTTCAAAGATGGCACATTTCATTCCCTGCAAGAAGACTAATGATGATGTTCATGTAGCAGAATTGTTTTTCAGAGAAGTAGTGAGACTTCATGGTTTGCCAAAGACCATAGTTTCAGGTCGAGACACTAAGTTTGTTGGATATTTCTGGCGAACATTGTGGAAGAAGTTGAAGACAGATTTGAAGTTCAGTTCATCACATCATCCATAGACTGATGGACAGACAGAGGTGGTGAATAGGAGTTTGGGAAATCTGTTGAGATGTTTGGTTGGAGATAAGCCAATAGGATGGGATTTGATTTTACCACAGGTAGAATTTGCATACAATAATTCTGTCAACAGGAGCACTGGTAAATCACCATTCCAGATTATATATGGAAGTAGTCCAATAAATGCATCTGAATTGAGAAAGATAGATAAAGGACAAATAAGTAGTGCTGAAGTTGAAAATTTTGCAGAACACTTGAAGAACATCCATGGGGAGGTGAGGAAGCATATTACCAAGATGAACACACAGTATAAGGCTAAGGCAGATGAGAAAAGGAGGTATAAGGAATTTCAGGTTGGTGATGAAGTCATGGTTCATTTGCAGAAGGAGCGGTTTCTGGTTGGTACATATAACAAGCTAAAAATGAAGAAGTTTGGACCATGTAAGATATTGAAGAAGCATGATTCAAGAAATGCATATGAGGTAGAATTGCCTAGTGAGCTGATTATTTCACCAGTGTTTAACATTTCAGATTTGATAGAGTATCATGAAGGAGGTGTTGAAGATGAGATTGCAGGAGTACAGTGGAGTATTCCAGCAACCAATTCAGATATCAAGGAGATTGAAGACATACTGGATAGTCATGTTGGCAGAAGCACAAGGAATAGGACATATAAAGAGTATTTGGTCAAATGGAAAGGACGACCTGTAGAAGATTCATCATGGCTAACAAAGGAGCAGGTTAACCGTCTTGGTTTTCCTCTGCACACTTGAGTCGTGACAGGGTCACTTCTCAAATTACCCTGGGTGTCTGATGCAGGAGCATCCTGGGTGTAAGAGCAATCTTGCATCACCCAAAAAAAAAAATATTTCTATTTTTATATTCAATAAGGGCTATTTTGTGCAGAGCTGCTATTTATGAAAAGTTACTATTTTTGGTAATTTTGGTATGTGCTCAGAATGATCTGACTTCTTTCTTGGAGGTTCATTTTGGTCATATAAGTCTGCCAACAAAGTTTCATGGCTAGATTAGGTGTAGTTTTCAAGATATTGAAGATTTTCGATATTGGCAGCAGGGTAAAGAAACTTTGAACTCAATTTTGAAGGCTTTAGAGGCCCCGGATGAGGTCAAAAATTTGGGTGATGGGTGCTTGTGTGGGTCAAGCCTATAGAGCGCTTCGTGGCATTTCCGAAAGGGGGTTATAATAGCCGATCGGGTCAACTGGTGATGACTTATGGTCTTCAAAAGTTGGGCCACCTAAAATGGCAGAAAATAATTTTCTTCAAAATTTCTGTTCGGGTTTCAAAGGTTATCTTGAGCTGACTATGATGTAATAAAATGTAAAATAAAATAATTCTAAGTTTGGTCGGCCTTATTGGCTAAAATTCTGGAACCTTCCCAGGTGGTGGAAAAATTACCTATATAAGGAAGGCTGTATTATTGTCTTAGGCAGTTCAGAATAGTTCTGGGTAGTAGATCTGGGTAATAGTTCGAGGCTTTGTCCTACAGAATATTGTAAGGGAATGCCCATGCGGCTTTGCATATTGTAATTCTGAAAGTTTGTAATTCCACATTTGTGGAGATAATAAGAAGCCAATTTTTTGTTGTTGCATATTATTGTTGTTGTTTCTCTTTTTCTGTTATGTGTTTGTGGTATTAAGGGGAGCACCCTTCATCAAGTGGTATCAGAGCAGGAGTTCCTGAGTGTGTAAATAGATCACCGACTATGAGGCAGTTTGCACTAGGACCGTGGTGAGGGTTTCACCGCGCATCGCAAAAATGCCTCCGCGAAGGGAACGTGGTGGAAGAGCTGGTGTTGTAATACCTGAGGTTAGGGAATTGTAGAGACAAGTGCGAGCATTGCAAGAAGAGATTTGTAGAGGAATGAATCTTAATGTCAGAGATGAAAGCGAGGATGAAGCTGAAGAAGAATATCAAGAAGGAAAAGTCAAAATTGTGAACCAGGAGAAAGAAAGACTTTTTCGGGCCATTTCTAAGATTGGGAAAAGACCTAAGATTGAGGTTCCTACATTTTCTAGAAATCTTAACCCAGAAGAATTGATCGACTCGATCAATGAATGTGAGAAATATTTTGAGTATGAAGATGTTGAGGATCCTGATATGGTCAAATTTGCGAAGGCCAGACTGAAAGGTCATGCGAAGATCTGGTGGCAAGAAATTCAGTTGGAGCGAAATAGAAGGGGAAAGGAGAAAATCATGAGATGGGATCGGATGGTGGATAAATTGAAGCGACAGTTCATTCCTGTTGATTATGAGCTTGACCTACTACTGAAGAAAATGCAGAGTTTGAAGCAAGTAGGAAGATCTGTTCAAGAATATACAGAGGAGTTCTATTGACTGCTCATCAAAACAGGCCATGTAGAAGCTGATAAGGAGAAAGTTGCCCGATACCTTAATGGGTTAAGGCCTAGCATTCAGGAGGAGTTGAATCTGGTTCAAATGAACAGTATTGAGGAGGCATACCAGTTTGCCCTAAAAGTAGAGGAAAAGCTGAACAAGAAGTTTAAGAGCAGACAAAATGGAAGAGGTCGTGATGGAAGATCTGGTGAACGGTTATATGGTGGCCGAAATGAAGATCCAAAAAAGAAGCATGAGGCCAGTAGTAGTCAGAATCAGCGTGGAAATAATTTCAATCACTTCCAGGATCAGAATAATAGAGATCAAAGAGAAATAGGAAGAGGACAAGGATCTGGAAGAGGAGGCTTCCGTGGAACATGTTTTCACTATGGAGAAGAAGGTCATAAGGCATTTGAATGTCCTCAGCGCCAAGGCAGAACAGACAGAAGAAATGAAGGCCAGGCCAGAGTTGCACATGTAGATGAAGATGCCAGATCATCAAATTCTGAAGATGCTGAAAAAGGAGAAACATTGATTAACCAAAGAGTCCTATTGAGTGGTGAGAATGAACCTGAGCAAAGGAGAAGCCTATTTCACACCAGGTGCAAGTGTGAAGATACATGTTGTGATGTGATCATTGATAGTGGAAGCACTGACAATTTGGTGTCAGAAGAGATGGTGACAAAGTTGAAGCTCAAGAGACAGAAACACCCACATCCATATCGGATTGCCTGGGTACAGGATGACCACAAGGTCATGGTCAATGAACAATGCCTGGTGAAGTTCAAGATTGGCGGATACCAAGATGAGGTATTGTGTGATATCATATCTATGGATGCATGTCATATGTTGTTGGGTAGACCATGACAGTTTGACAGATGTGCTGTACATGATGGTCATGCGAATACTTATTCCCTGACAAAGGATGGAGTGCGACATAAGCTAAAACTATTGAAGGAGACTGAAGAAAAGGTATGTGGTAATGCAAGGATAACTTTTGTTGATGGAAGAAATTTCTTAGATGGTATGAGGCATGAGCATGTATATTTTTCTTTAATTCCAAAAGCTGGTAAAAAGGAAGTAAAAGATGTTGATGTAGAAGTTGCAGATTTGTTGAATGAGTTTCAGGATATTGTATCTGATAACGTGCCTGATGGATTACCACCAGTCAAGAAGATTAGTCATCAGATGGACTTGATCCCAGGAGTGAGTTTGCCGAATAAGGCAGCACACAGAATGACACCTGCGAAAAGTGAGGAGTTGAACAGACAGGTACATGAGTTGTTACAAAAAGGATTGATCCGTGAGAGTCTGAGTCCCTGTGCTGTACCAGCGGTATTAGCACCAAAGAAGAATGGAGAATGGAGGATGTGTACAGATTCTAGTGCAATAAATAAGATCACAATCAAGTACAGGTTTTCATTGCCACGAATGGATGATATTATGGACTGTTTGAGTGGAGCTGTGTATTTTTTAAAGACAGATCTGAAAAGTAGATATCATCAGATTTGGATCAGAGAAGAAGATGAATGGAAGACTGCCTTCAGGACAAAGGAAGGACTGTATGAGTGGTTAGTCATGCCTTTTGGGCTAACCAATGCACCGAGCACTTTCATGCGGCTCATCAACGAGGTTCTGAAAGAATTTTTGGTTAAGTTTGTCATTGTTTACCTAGATGATATTCTGATCTTTAGTAAGATATTGGAGGAGCATATGATGCTTATTCGTATGGTATTTGAGAAGCTGAGAAAAGAGAAATTGTTGATTAATTTGAAGAAGTGCAGTTTTGTGAAGAAAGAGTTGGTGTATTTGGGGTTTGTAGTTTCAGGAGAAGGTCTAAAAATGGACACAGAGAAGGTACAGGCTATCCTTGAATGGCCTACTCCAAGGAGTGCTACTGAGGTAAGATCTTTTCATGGTCTAGCTAGTTTTTACAAAAATTTATCAAAAATTTTAGCAGTATTTGTGGTCCCTTGACTGAGACAATGAGAGGGGATATAAAAGAGTTTAAGTGGACTAAAGGGGCAGAAAAGAGTTTTCAATTATTGAAATAAAAAGTTACAGAACAACCTATTTTAGCACTTCCAAATTTTAATAAGGTGTTTCAAGTAGATTGTGATGCTAGAGGTACTGCAATAGGAGCTGTTATGAGTCAAGAAGGTAAACCTATTGTGTATTTCAGTGAGAAGTTAAATGATGCCAAGTAGAAATATTCTATTTATGATCAAGAATTTTATGCTATAGTTCAGGCATTAAAGAAGTGGAGACACTATCTTCTTCCTAAGGAGTTTGTTTTGTATACTGATCATCAAGCTTTGCAATATTTGAATAGTCAAGAAAAGTTGAATCAGAGGCATTTGAAACGGGTTGAGTTTTTGTAGAGTTATACATTTGTTTTGAAACATAAGAGTGGAAAGTCTAATAGGGTTGTTGATGCTCTTAGCAGAAGGCAACTATTGCTGACAGAGATGCAGATTGAAGTGGTTGGGTTTAAGGAATTCAAGAATTTATATCCAGAGGATCCTGATTTTGGTGAAGCTTGGAAAGCTTGTGCAGAACCTGTTACTCTAGATAGGATAAAATGGTTGGATTTCATCATCCAGGATGACATGCTATTCAAAGGGAGTCAGTTGTGCATTCCACAAAGTTCTATGAGGGAGAATCTCATCAAGGAGAAGCATAGTGGAGTATTGGCTGGACATTTTGATCGTGACAAAACCCTTTCTTTGGTTAGTGAGAATTATTATTGGCCACAGTTGCAGCAAGATGTGAAGAAGTTTGTACAGAGTTGTAGAGTATATTAGATAGCGAAAGGAGTGAAGTAGAATACAGGGTTGTATCAGCCATTATCTATACCAGAGAAGCTTTGGGAGGATATCAGCATGGACTTTGTTCTTGGTTTACCGAGGAGACATCGGGGACATGATTTAATTTTTGTAATAGTTGACAGATTTTCAAAGATGACAGATTTCATTCCCTGCAAGAAGACTAATGATGTTGTTCATGTAGCAGAATTGTTTTTCAGAGAAGTAGTGAGACTTCATGGTTTGCCAAAGACCATAGTTTCAGATCGGGACACTAAGTTTGTTGGATATTTCTGGCGAACATTATGGAAGAAGTTGAAGACAGAGTTGAAGTTCAGTTCATCACATCATTCACAAACTGATGGACAGACAGAGGTGGTGAATAGGTGTTTGAAAAATCTGCTGAGATGTTTGGTTGGGGATAAGCCAACAGGATGGGATTTGATTTTACCACAAGCAGAATTTGCATACAATAATTCTATCAACAGGAGCACTGGTAAATCACCATTCTAGATTATATATGGAAGTAGTCCAAGAAATGCATCTGAATTGAGGAAGATAGATAAAAGAGAAATAAGTAGTGCTGAAGCTGAATATTTTGTAGAACACTTGAAGAAAATCCATGGGGAGGTGAGGAAGCATATTACCAAGATGAACACATAGTATAAGGCTAAGGCAGATGAGAAAAGGAGGTATAAGGAATTTCAGGCTGGTGATGAAGTCATGGTTCATTTGCAGAAGGAGCGATTTTCGGTTGGTACATATAACAAGCTGAAAATGAAGAAGTTTGGACCATGTAAGATATTGAAGAAGCATGATTCAGGAAATGCATATGAGGTAGAATTGCCTAGTGAGCTGAATATTTCACCAGTGTTTAACATTTCAGATTTGACAGAGTATCATGGAGGTGTTGAAGATGAGGTTGCAGCAGTACAGTGGAGTATTCCAGCAACCAGTTCAGATATCAAGGAGATTGAAGACATACTGGACAGTCGTGCTGGTAGAAGCACAAGGAATAGGACATATGAAGAGTATTTGGTCAAATGAAAATGACGACCTGTAGAAGATTCATCATGGCTAACAAAGGAGGAGGTTAACCGTCTTGGTTTTCCTCTGCACACCTGAGTCGTGATAGGGTCACTTCTCAAATTACCTCGGGTGTCTGATGCAGGAGCATCCTGGGTGTAAGAGCAATCTTGCATCACCCAAAAAAAAAAATATTTCTATTTTTATATTCAATAAGGGCTATTTTGTGCAGAGCTGCTATTTATGGAAAGTTACTATTTTTGGTAATTTTTGTATATGCTCAGAATGATCTGACTTCTTTCTTGGAGATTCATTTTGGTCATATAAGTCTGCCAGCAAAGTTTCACGGCTAGATCAGGTGTAGTTTTGAAGATATTAAAGATTTTCAGTATTGGCAGCAGGGTACAGAAACTTTGAACTCAATTTTGAAGGCTTTAGAGGCCCCGGATGAGGTTGAAAAATTGAATGTGACGGGCGCTTGCACGGGTCAAGCTTGTAGAGCGCTTCGTGGCATTTCCGAAATGGGGTTATAATAGCCGATCGGGTCAACTGGTGATGACTTATGGTCTTCGGAAGTTGGGCCACCTGAAATGGCAGAAAATAATTTTCTTCAAAATTTCTGTTCGGGTTTCAAAGGTTATCTTGAGCCGACTATGATGTAATAAAATGTAAAATAAAATAATTCTAAATTAGCTCGGCCTTATTGGCTAAAATTCTGGAACCTTCCTAGGCGGTGGAAAAATTGCCTATATAAGGAAGGCTGTATTATTGTCTTAGGCAGTTCAGAATAGTTCTGGGTAGTAGATCTGGGTAATAGTTCGAGGCTTTGTCCTACAAAATATTGTAAGGGAATGCCCATGTGGCTTTGCATATTGTAATTCTGAAAGTTTGTAATTCCACATTTGTGGAGATAATAAGAAGCCAATTTTCTGTTGTTGCATATTATTGTTGTTGTTTCTCTTTTTCTGTTATGTGTTTGTGGTATTAAGGGGAGCACCCTTCATCAGTAGGTCTGCATACTTTTTCTGCCTGTCCTGAGCTATAGATAGGTGTTCTCTGATGCGCTTAACCTGTTGTTCTAAATCTTGAAGCATCTCGGGACCTAAAAGAATTCTGTCCTCAAGATTGTCCCAACTTAAATGTGTTCTACACGGTCTTCCATACAAAGCTTGGAAAGGAGCCATACCTATAGAACTATGGTAACCATTGTTGTAAGCAAATTCAACTAGATGTAAGTACTCTTCCCATCTATTTTGCCTGTCCATCACATACATTCTAAGCATATCTTCTAAAATCTGATTGACACGCTCAGTCTGTCCGTCAGTTTTGGGATGATATGCTGAACTAAAGTTCAGCTGAGTACCTAATTCACGCTGCAAAGATCTCCACAGAGATGAAGTAAAAATTGAATCCCTATCAGATATGATCTTCTTAGGAATCCCATGCAACTTAACAACTTGTTCGATATAAATTTGTGCCACAGATGCAACATTATAAGTGGATCTTATGGGAATAAAGTGGGCAACTTTGGTTAACCGGTCAACAACAACCATAATGGCATCATGTCGCCTAGCTGAAAATGGTAACCCCACTATGAAATCTATGGATATGGTATCCCATTTCCATTCAGGCACGCTGTGAGATTGAAGTAAACCAGCTGGATGTTGATGTTCAACTTTTACTCTCTGACACTCCAAGCATCTAGCCACAAAATCAGCAATATCCCTCTTCATACCTGGCCAATAGTGATGCTGCTTAAGATCAGCATGCATCTTCTTCACACCAGGATGTGCTGAATAAGGTGCCTTATGTGCTTCAATCATAACTAGGTTCTGAAGATTCCTAACTTCTGGCACATATATGCTGCCTCCGTAAGTCATCAGTCCTTCAGTGCTGATAGAGTAACCCTCAAATCTACCTTCTAATACACTGCCACTATCAATCACTGCTTTGACATCTAAGTACCAAGGATCAGTAACCAAATTTAGAAGTATTCTCTCTTTTAAGTCAATTGTGAGGGTCAAAGAAGAGAGTTCATGACGCCTTCTGCTAAGAGCATCTGCTACTTTGTTTTCTTTACCCTGAATATACTTCATTTTGAAGTCATACTCAAACAAAAACTCCATCCATCTACACTGACGTGCATTAAGATTTGGCTGCATGAACAAATATTTTAGACTTCTGTGATCGGTATGTAGCTCAAAATGTTGACCAAGAAGAAAATGTCGTCATTTGGTCAAAGCATGAATCAATGCTGCGAGTTCCAAATCATGAGTAGGGTAATTAATTTCATGATCCTTTAGTTTCCTGGATTCATAAGCAATGACCCTACCATCTTGCATCAAGACAGCCCCTAAACCATCCAATGAGGCATTGGTGCACACAACAAATTCCTTAGAAGGATCAGGTACCGCTAAAATTGGTGCACTAGTCAAACATTCCTTAAGATGTTGGAATGCTTCTTCACATTTATCTGACCGGATAAATTTCTTACCCTTTCTCTGGAGAGAAGTAATGGAATGGGCTATCTTGAAAAAATTAGCCACAAATCTTCTATAGTAGCTAGCCAGACCCATAAAACTTTGTACTTCAGACACATTGGTAGGAGTTGGCCACTCTACAATTGCCCTGATCTTAGCAGAATCAATAGCTATTCCATCTCCTGTAATAATGTGACCCAAATAACTTATTTCAATTTTGAAAAATTCACATTTTTCAAGATTGGCATATAGCTTGTTCCTGCAAAGACATTCAAAGACTTGCCTCAAATGCTACTCATGATCCTCCAAGGAGTTAGAATATACCAAAATGTCATCAAGGAACACTACCACAAACTTATCTAAGAAAGTCCTGAATACTCCCTGCATCAAACTCATGAATACTGATGGTGCATTACTCAACCCAAATGGCACTACCATGAATTCATAATTCCCATACCTTGTGCGAAAAGTTGTTTTATGAATGTCAGCTTCTTGAATCCTTAACTGATGGTATCCAGATTTGAGATCAATCTTGGAAAACACCTTGGCACCCTTCACTTGATCAAACAAATCATCGATGCGAGGCAAAGGATATCTATTTTTTACGGTAGCTTTGTTTAGTTGTCTATAGTCGATACATAGCCCCAAAGATCCATCCTTCTTCTTGACGAAGATAATAGGTGCTCCCCAAGGTGAAACACTAGGTTTAATAAGCCCCTTTTCAAGAAGTTCCTCAAGTTGAACCTTGAGTTCCACTAATTCTTGAGCGGTCATGTGGTAAGGAGTCTTGGAAATCGGTTCGGTTCCCGGAAAAAGATCAATCCTAAAATCAATTTCTCTTTTAGGTGGGATTCTCGAAATCTCTGTAATAAATACATCTGAGAACTTCAAAATTTGATGATCTAAGCTGGTGTTCCAAGCAACTGGTTCTTCAAAATCATTGATAGAAATAGAAAACAATTTGCATCCCTTTTGTAAACATCTCTGAAGTTGCTTAGTAGAAATAGTTCTGACTGACATAGGCCTCTTAACACCTGTAATAATCTTGATGGTTCTATCATCATTGATACACCTAACGGTCTTCTCTCTACAATCGATGACAGCTTGGTGTTGATCTAACCAATCCATGCCCAGAATAATGTCATAAGAACCTAAAGGAATAACCCTAAGGCTAACTGTAGTAGTAAAAGCCTTAAATTGGACCTTACAATTTTTAGTTATAAACCCCGATTCAACCTTAGTCCCTGATGCTAACTTGACTTGCCATATCAATTCAGCTTTACTCACAGGAATTTCACATTGCTTAACCAAATTGGAAGAAATAAAAGAGCCAGTGGCACTAGAGTCAAATAAAATAGAGATCTTCTTACCTTGGTAATTACCTCTAGCTTCAATCACAGTGTTCTGATGATCTACTTGTTTCTAATCCACCGTAGCAAAGATGTGATGATTCCTTCCAAAATCACCAACAGTAGCCTCAGAACCTGTGGCTTTAGACCTGACCTGACTATTGCCTCAAAGGGGACAATTCCATTGCAAATGCCCCAATTGCCCACATTGCCAACATTCTGCTCCTCTCTTGGTACTTTTATCCTGTGATGAGTTCACTGGAGGTGATGCATAACTCTGTTGTACACTCTGAGTTGGTTTAAAGGACTTAGGTTGCTCAAGAACCTTGAAACTCTTGTTTGATTTGGAAAACTTTTCAAACTTCCTCTTCTAAAATTTACCACTCAATCCACTGGAAACTGCCTTGAAATTATCTTGATAAGGTTTCTGATTCTTCCCACTGCTTTGAGCCGGTGGATTCATTGATCCTTTGGCTGAAAATCCTGACTTCAATTCTGTGAGCCTGGCTTGATCAGCAGCTTCTTTCACTATCTTAAGTTTGAAAGTTCTCACTTCTTCTCCAATTTTAGGGTTCAAACCCCTAATGAAGTGTTGTACCAAAGGCTTATCATTCTCTAACCAACCAGAATATTTCTTTAGTTGGAAAAATCTCCTCTCATACATTTCCACTGTTGAGTTGCCTTGAGAAATACTGAAGAATTCTTCGGATCTAGTTTGCTGCCAATAATCCGACATGAATCTCTCGCAGAATCTTTCTATGAAAAGCTCCCATGTAACCTGAGAGATAAGAATTCCAAGTTGCTCTAGTTCCATATTCCACCATATGGAAGCAAAGGATCTTAGCTACATTACAGTCCAACGAACCTTCACATTACTGTGATAATCATGGAGAATAAAACATCTTTCGATGTTCAAGAGCCATGCTTCAGCTTCAGCACCACCCTTTGTTCCATTGAAATATGGTCCTTTGAGCTTAGAAAGGTCTTTTAACTAAGTCCTGATAACAGGATCTTCTGCTACAGGGACTCGTATAACATGAGCATTTGCTACACCAACTGGAACATTGTTCCTTACTTCAATGTTATCCAACCTCTCAAGGATCCATTGGAGAACTTCAACCTGAGGTACCTCTCGATCTTCCTGATCCATTCCTATTAAAGGATCAACTTGTTCATCACCAAGTATTCCTTGGTGACCTCGTCCTCTTCCTCAGCTATGACCACAACCACATCGTCCACCCCTACCTCTACCTAAATCAGCATCAACTGGGTCACCACGTCTTTGTGCTCCTCGTGTAACAGGAGGCATGCTTGAAATCCTATAGAAAAGATCAATAAAAATCACTAACGGAAGTATAATGATAAAATCCCTTTTCTTTTTAAACCCTTAAGCCTTGAGTGTTTAAACCTGGCTCTAATAACAAATGTAACACCCATCCAAACTTAAAACTAAAAGATGAAACCAAAGGAGAATCAACCATAAACAAAACCACATAGAACCATAGTAATAAAATTTTTTAAAAAAAATTACAAACTGAACCATATTGATGAAGGGTGCTCCCCTTAATACCACAAACACATAACAGAAACGGAGAAACCACAACAATATGCAAAAACAGAAAATTGGCTTCTTATTATCTCCACAAATGTGGAATTACAAACTTTTAGAATTACAATATGCAAATCCACATGGGCATTCCCTTACAATATTCTGTAGGACAAAGCCCTCGAATCAATACCCAGATCTACTACCCAGAACTATTCTGAACTGCCTAAGACAATAATGCAGCCTTCCTTATATAGGCAATTTTCCACCGCCTGGGAAGGTTCCAGAAATTTAGCCCATAGGGCCGACCAAACTTAGAATTATTTTATTTTTCAATTTATTACATCAAAGTCGGCTCAAAATAAATTTTGAAACCCGAACAGAAATTTTGAAGAAAAATCATTTTCTGCCATTCCAGGTGACCCAACTTCCGAAGACCATAAGTCATCACCAGTTGACCCGATTGACTATTGTAACCCCATTTCAGAAAGGGCGCGAGGAGCTCTACAACGCCTGAATCAAGCAAGCTTCATTCAGCCCATAATTCGACCTCATCCGGGGCCTCTAAAGCCTTCAAAACTGAGTTCAAAGTTTCTGCACCCTGTTTCCAAAACCAAAAATTTTCAATATCTTCAAAACCAGACTTGATCTAGCATGAAACTTTACTGGCAGGCTGATATGACAGAGATGAACCTCCACATGTGAAATCAGAACATTCTGAGATCGTATGACCAACTTACTAAAAATAGAAAGTTTCTAGAAATAGCAGCTCTGCACAAGATAGCCCTTATTGAAAAGCGAAAACAAATATTTTGGGTGATGCAAGATTGCTTTTACACCCAGGATGCTCCTGCATCAGACACCCAGGGTAATTTGAGAAGTGACCCTGTCACGACTCAAGTGTGCAGAGGAAAACCAAGACAGTTAACCTCCACCCTTGTTAGCCATGATGAATCTTCAATAGGTCGTCCTTTCCACTTGACCAGATATTCTTCATATGTCCTGTTCCTTGTGCTTCTGCCAACACGACTGTCCAGTATATCTTCGATCTCCTTAGTGTCTGAACTAGTTGCTGGAATACTCCACTGTGCTGCTATGATCTCATCTTCAACACCTCCTTCATGATACTCTGTCAAATCTGAAATGTTAAACACTGGTGAAATATTTAGCTCAGTAGGCAATTCTACCTCATATGCGTTTCCTGAATCATGTTTCTTCAGTATCTTACATGGTCCAAACTTCTTCATTTTCAGCTTGTTATATGTACCAACTGGAAAACCGCTCCTTCCGCAAATGAACCATGACTTCATCACCAACTTGAAATTCCTTATACCTCCTTTTCTCATCTGCCTTAGCCTTATACTGTGCGTTCATCCTGGTAATATGCTTCCTCACCTCCCCATGGATGTTCTTCAAGTGTTCTGCAAAATCCTCAGCTTCAGCACTACTTATTTCTCCTTTATCTATCTTCCTCAATTCAGATGCATTTCTTGGACTACTTCCATATACAATCTGGAATGGTGATTTACCAGTGCTCCTGTTAACAGAATTATTGTATGCAAATTCTGCCTGTGGTAAAATCAAATCCCATCCTGTTGGCTTATCTCCAACCAAACATCTCTGCAAATTTCCCAAACTCCTATTCACCACCTCTGTCTGTCCATCAGTCTGTGGATGATGTGATGAACTGAACTTCAAATCTGTCTTTAACTTCTTCCACAATGTACGCCAGAAATATCCAACAAACTTGGTGTCCCGATCTGAAACTATGGTCCTTGGCAAACCATGAAGTCTCACTACCTCTCTGAAAAATAATTCTGCTACGTGAACAGCATCATTAGTCTTCTTGCAGGGAATGAAATGTGCCATCTTTGAAAATCGGTCAACTACTACAAAAATTGAATCGTGTCCCCGCTGTGTCCTCGGTAAACCAAGAACAAAGTCCATGCTGATATCCTCCCAAGGCTTCTCTGGTACAGATAATGGCTGATACAATCCTGTATTCTGCTTCACTCCTTTCGCCATCTGACATACTCTGCAACTCTGTACAAACTTCTTCACATCTTGCTGCAACTGTGGCCAATAATAATTCTCACTAACCAAACCAAGGGTTTTATCACGACCAAAATGTCCAGCCAATCCTCCGCTATGCTTCTCCTTGATGAGATTCTCCCTCATAGAACTTCGTGGAATGCACAACTGACTCCCTCTGAATAGCATATCATCCTGGATGATGAAATCCAACCATTTCGTCCTGTCTAGAGTAACAGGTTATGTACAAGCTTTCCAAGCTTCACCAAAATCAGGATCCTCTGGATATAAATTCTTGAGTTCCTTGAACCCAACCACTTCAATCTGCATTTCTGTCAGCAATAGTTGTCTTCTGCTAAGAGCATCTGCAACCCTATTAGACCTTTCCACTCCTGTGTTTCAAAACAAATGTATAACTCTTAGTAGCACTCCTTGGAGTAGGCCATTCAAGGATAGCCTGTACCTTCTCTGGGTCCATTTTTAGACCTTCTGCCGAAACTACAAATCCCAAATACACTAACTCTTTCTTCACAAAATTGCACTTCTTCAAATTAATCAACAATTTCTCTTCTCTCAGCTTCTCAAATACCATACGAATATGCATCATATGCTCCTCCAATGTCTTACTAAAGATCAAAATATCATCTAGATAAACAATGACAAACTTACCCAGAAATTCTTTCAGAACCTCGTTCATGAGCCGCATGAAAGTGCTCGGTGCATTGGTTAGCCCAAAAGGCATGACTAACCACTCATACAGTCCTTCCTTTGTCTTGAAGGCAGTCTTCCATTCATCTCCTTCTCTGATCTGAATCTGATGATATCCACTTTTTAGATCTATCTTTGAAAAATACACAGCTCCACTCAAACAGTCCATAATATCATCCATTCGTGGCAATGGAAACCTGTACTTGATTGTGATCTTGTTTATTGCCCTAGAATCCGTACACATCCTCCATTCTCCATTCTTCTTTGGTGCTAATACCGCTGGTACAGCACAGGGACTCAGACTCTCACGGATCAATCCTTTCTGTAACAGTTCATGTACTTGTCTGTTCAACTCCTCACTTTCTGCAGGTGTCATTCTGTGTGCTGCCTTATTCGGCAAACTCGCTCCTGGGATCAAGTCCATCTGATGACTGATCTTCCTGACTGGTGGTAATCCATCAGGCACGTTATCGGATACAATATCCTGAAACTCATTCAACAAATCTACAACTTCTACAGGAACATCTTCTACTTCCTCTTTACCAGCTTTTGGAATTAAAGCAAAACATACATGCTCATGCTCATACCATCTAGGAAATTTCTTCCATCAACAAAAGTTATCCTTGCATTACCACATACCTTTTCTTCAGTCTCCTTCAATGGTTTTAGCTTATGCCGCACTCCATCCTTTGTCAGGGAATAGGTATTCGCACGACCATCATGTACAGCACATCTGTCAAACTGCCACGGTCTACCCAATAACATATGACATGCATCCATAGAGATGATATCACATAATACCTCATCTTGGTATCCGCCAATCTTGAACTTCACCAGCATTGTTCATTGACCATGACCTTGTGGTCATCCTGTACCCAGGCAATCCAATATGGATGTGGTGTTTCTGTCTCTTGAGCTTCAACTTTGTCACCATCTCTTCTGACACCAAATTGTCAGTGCTTCCACTATCAATAATCACATCACAACATTTACCTTCACACTTGCACCTGGTGCGAAACAGGCTCCTCCTTTGCTCAGGTTCATTCTCACCACTCAACAGGACTCTTCTGTTAATCAACGTTTCTCCTCTTTCAGCATCTTCAGAATTTGATGATCTGGCATCTTCATCTACATGTGCAACTCTGGCCTGGCCTTCATTTCTCCTGTCTGTTCTGCCTTGGCGCTGAGGACATTCAAATGCCCTATGACCTTCTTCTCCACAGTGAAAATATGTTCCACGGAAGCCACCTCTTCCAGATCCTTGTCCTCTTCCTCTTCCTCTCGATCTCTATTATTCTGATCCTGGAAGCGATTGGAATTATTTCCTCGCTGACTCTGACTGCTACTAGCCTCATCCTTCTTTTTCGGATCTTCATTTCGGCCACCATATGACCGTCCACTAGATCGTCCACCGCGACCTCTTCCATTTTGTCTGCTCTCAAACTTTTTGTTCAGCTTTTCCTCTACTTTTAGGGCAAACTGGTATGCCTCTTCAATACTGTTCATTCGAACCAGATTCAGCTCCTCCTGAATGCTTGGCCTTAACCCATTAAGGTATCGGGCAACTTTCTCTTTATCAGCTTCTGCATGGCCTGTTCTGATGAGAAGTCGATAGAACTCCTCTGTATACTCCTGAACAGATCTTCCTGCTTGCTTCAAACTTTGCATTTTCTTTAGTCGATCAAGCTCATAATCAACAGGAATGAACTGTCGCTTCAATTTATCCACCATCCGATCCCATCTTGTGATTTTATCTTTCCCTCTTGTATTTCGCTCCAATTGAATTTCTTGCCACCAGATCTTCGCATGACCTTTCAGTCTGGCCTTCGCAAATTTGACCCTATCAGGATCCTCAACATCTTCATACTCAAAATATTCTTCACATTCATTGATCCAGTCGATCAATTCCTCTGGGTTAAGATTTCCAGAAAATGTAGGAACCTCAATCTTAGGTCTTTTCCCAATCTTGGAAATCGCCCGAAAAAGTCTTTCTTCCTCCTGGTTCACAATTTCAACTTCTCCTTCTTGATATTCTTCTTCGGCTTCATCCTCGCTTTCGTCTCTGACATTAAGATTCATTCCTCTGCGAATCTCTTCTTGCAATGCTCGCACTTGTCTCTGCAGCTCTCTAACCTCAGGTGTCACAACACCAGCTCTTCCGCCACGTTCCCTTCGTGGAGGCATTTTCGCGATGCGCACTGAAACCCTAGCCACGGTCCTGGTGCAAACTGCCTCACAGTCGGCGATCTGTTTACACACTCAAGAAAACCTACTCTGATACCACTTGATGAAGGGTGCTCCCCTTAATACCACAAACACATAACAGAAATGGAGAAACCACAACAATATGCAAGAACAGAAAATTGGCTTCTTATTATCTCCACAAATGTGGAATTACAAACTTTTAGAATTACAATATGCAAAGCCACATGGGCATTCCCTTACAATATTCTGTAGGACAAAGCCTCGAATCAATACCCAGATCTACTACCCAGAACTATTCTGAACTGCCTAAGACAATAATGCAGCCTTCCTTATATAGGCAATTTTCCACCGCCTGGGAAGGTTCCAGAAATTTAGCCATAGGGCCGACCAAACTTAGAATTATTTTATTTTTCAATTTATTACATCAAAGTCGGCTCAAAATAAATTTTTGAAACCCGAATAGAAATTTTGAAGAAAAATCATTTTCTGCCATTCTAGGTGACCCAACTTCCGAAGACCATAAGTCATCACCAGTTGACCCGATTGACTATTGTAACCCCATTTCAGAAAGGGCGCGAGGAGCTCTACAACACCTAAATTAAGCAAGCTTCATTCAGCCCATAATTCGACCTCATCCGGGGCCTCTAAAGCCTTCAAAACTGAGTTCAAAGTTTCTGCACCCTGTTTCCAAAACCGAAAATTTTCAATATCTTCAAAACCAAACTTGATCTAGCCATGAAACTTTACTGGCAGGCTGATATGACAGAGATGAACCTCCACATGTGAAATCAGAACATTCCGAGATCGTATGACCAACTTACTAAAAATAGAAAGTTTCTAGAAATAGCAGCTCTGCACAAGATAGCCCTTATTGAAAAGCGAAAACAAATATTTTTGGGTGATGCAAGATTGCTCTTACACCCAGGATGCTCCTGCATCACATATAATCATAGTAACTGCTTCTAAGAGCTTTATAGTTTTCAACTGAATTACATCAGAGTAATAAGAATACTCTTTATTCAAAGACTTAGTTTCAAAAACAAAATTTCCTTCTTAACCAATCCTTTACATTCTACGAATAGTTCTGATAACCAATAAACAAGAAATGATCTGCTCCCATAAATCTTAACAACTGCTATCCACTGTCCCATACTCATTGATTTATCCATCTAAAACCTAAAAATAAAAAATAAACACAAGCACAATTTGCAAACAAGGCTCAGTCACATTGATTAAGATAACGAATCATCTCCAAAATTCTGCAACCATAAAGTCAGTATAATATAACAATTATGCAGATTAAATACAGTTGTTATTGAAATCTAATAACATAATTCCATTCTTTTAACACCAAAATCATCAAGAATAGTATCTCTTTCTAACAGAAATAAACTCGCAAAGAAAATGACAAACTAATGATCCAATAGTTCATTGGTGTCCACATAAGGACCTACGCTATGTATCCGTAAGGAAACCTCGTAGTAATCCATTATGTCTGATGAAACCATAATGTTTTATCTTATTAATTGAAACCCATATCCCTCGAATTTATAATTATCA